>CM053979.1:1143995-1238995 GCA_028641955.1 Protonibea diacanthus | reverse complement strand
CAACACCAAACTCTCTCTCACTCTCTGATCAGATCTTTGTGTTTGTCAAATCTGTATTTGAAATGAAAAATGAAACATCGTTTGGATGGATGCAGTGTGTGTGTGTGTGTGTGTGTGTGTGTGTCAGAGTCTGTGAGGCTGACAAATGAAAACCAGAGCTGTGTTTTTTTATTTCAGAGGAGCTGATTTATCTTTTAATGCCAATTCTCTCTCAACTATTATTAAACGTCGGCCTTTGGATGAACTTTCAGCTGCAGTCGGCTTCAGTTTTTTCACTTCTCTCTTTGTTTCGTCTGGCAGCTCGAGAGTTTCTACACCTCTCTCTCTCTTTTATTCTTCCCTTTCTGTCTGTCTCTCTCTCCTGTTGCATCTATGAGTCCATGTTGTGATATCAGTGTGTACGAGCAGAATACCAAGGACAGATTGGTAGACGGAGAGGTGAGCGGGTTCTCACATAGATTTCCACACACACACACACACACACACACACACACACTTACACAGCAGCAATTTGACTGTATTCAGTATAGAAACTGAAAAAGTTCAGAGAGTTCACACTGAGATTATCACCCCAGGGACCAAACACACACACACACACACACACACACACACACACAATGAACCCTGTACACTTGGGTTCAGTGGTTAGCGAGGAATGAATGTTTCTGTCGCTATTTTCTCCTCTTTCCCCCCCTTTTTTTTCCTCCCTCTCTTTCCTGTCTTGTTTTCCTTTGACTAAATCCATCACTGTCTTGTCCGGTCGTCTGTGTCTCTCTTTGCAAAGGTGCCGTTCAGAGCAGAGGTGGACAGTTTTTAGAGTCCTCAGACCTTAAAAATGTCCCCAAAAAGACGCACGTGGAACTGTTCGTACGGACAGAAACTTTGACTTCATCTCCGCTCAAGTCATTTTGTGACATGGCCGCTGAAGGAGTGTTATGAAGGCCGTTACACCTGTTTCACAGCATGATCTAAATTAGATCTCACTAGAGCAAAGTGAAATGAAATGAAAAGCACTGCTGGGCCTGAAACTCACCATCAGAACAGGCTGATGATTTTATAACTGTATCTATGTCTTTTGGTCACTGACATCTCGGTTCGTGTTCGGCTTCAAAGCTGGGAGAGCATTCGGCTGCTGTTCATTATAAAGAAGACGCAGAGCTGCTCGCTCTCGATGCAAGAACAGAAAATGTTGGGATCAGTCTTGTTCTTGTTCCTCTGAGATTGCAGAGTGTCACACCAGGAAGCGACATTCATGAGTGCATCCTCACAAAATAGACGGTGGTGGTGGAAGCTTGCTGACAAAGTGACTTGCGGCGAGCTAATGTGGTTCTTCTTGCTGCTGGCGCTAGCAACCACCAGTTTGCTAACCATGGCTTGGCAAGCGAGCTCGCTCAATCAGACAGTTTGTGCAAGAGGCGTGTTTCGTGCCACCGGATCCTGTCTGCACGAGATGACTGCAGACCGTGCATCGCCTCAGGACATGATTTGGGTCTGCCATCGTGACACGAAGCAGTGGAAAGAGTATCGCTCCGGGGGAGAGCAACGATTAGCTGGTCATTAGCGATCCAGCTACAGGTCTGCACTGTGTTTAGCCTAGCTTAGCACAAAGACCTGAAGAAAACTTCAAAGTAGAAAAATACATTTTTCAATAAGAAGGAAAAACACACGAGGAAATATGGCTGTAATACATAAAGTGCATAGTAAAAGCGGTTGTTATAGGCGAGCATACATAAAAGCTATCAAACGTGCCTGTATGTACATAAACACACATAAAGCCGAAGCATCTGCAGCTCCATTAAAGCGTGTCATAAAGCTCAAAGCGTTTCATCACAAACAGTTACAACGTTCTTAACGGCGATCCTGCACATCTCTTCTTCTTTAATGTGTTTAGTCTCCACGGGCGAGTGTGTTTTAGTGTTTTAGTGGAGGGATGACGCTGAAACTGACATTAAACTTACAGAAAGTTAAATATTCATGCACTCTAACACAAGAACTACAAACACGCACACCGGGGCGTCATAACGCATCGCAGGATCGCTTATATGTGAATATTTTCTCATGTAAAGGCAGCAGAAAGTCGTCCCACGCCGCTTTTAACTTTTTTTTTTTTTCTTTTTTTTCTTCTATTATTTTTTTGGGCTTTTTAAGTTTTATTTGATAGAGACAGCTGAGAGAGAGAGAGAGAGAGAGAGAGAGAGAGAGAGAGAGAGAGAGACGGGGAATGACATGCGGGAAACAGCCACAGGTCGGATTCGAACCCTGGGCTGCCGCGGTGAGGACTGAGTCTTCGTACACGGGGCGACACCCCGTCACTTTTAACTTTTGACACTCTGATCTCAGACGGAGTCACGTCAAGAATAAAATCTGAAGGAGGTTCAGGAGAAGTTCATTCCCAGAGGCGGTTTTAACTCAGCGTTATACTATCAGGACCCGAGCTGACAGTTAGAGGGGCCCCGGGGCAAAAATATACTGAGGGGACCTGTTTATCGTGATGCCTTCAGGTAACCCATAAATGACAGCTTCATTATACTTTGATGGAACGCTGTGATGACGTGGCCTTTGAGTTTTTATTTTACTTCTGTTGATCCATCTCCAAACTGGAAATGAGGCTTCTTTTCTTCTTTATTCACTTTCGTCTTCGACTTCCCATGCACGGAAATAAACTTTGCACATACAACTAGTCCCAGATTTTAAATCTCCTCCATATTTTTGCTCAGTTGACACCAAACTGTGAAGATTGTCCTGCACAAGCTTTCAGATTTGGTGGTGAAGGTTGTGAGTTTAAGACCTGAGATGCAGAATGATCATTTACCTGCTGAGACATCGTTCCTCTTCCTTCTTCTTCCTCCTCGAAATGCTCGGCCCAGACTCACTGCTGTGCAGCAGCTATCCTTTCTGTCGTCTTATTATGGTTTATTTTAACGTGTACATCTTCATAAGATGTTTTTTTAGTGTGATTTAGTATTTTTGTGCTCGTTTTGTTGTCCTCTTTGTAGATGAAGTGTGTTCTCATCCTCAGACTACAACGTCGTTTCACTGTGAGGTTCATTTAGTGACTGTTTCAGTCATATTATGTGATCTTCATGCAGATGTAGCTGTTGGTTGGAGTTGGAGAGTGTGTGTGTGTGAGTGTGTGTGTGTGTGTGTGTCATGCTCAGCTGATCATCTCATCTGCTTTAGGTTTGTGGTGTCGTCACGGTGACGATCCTCCATCGTCTGACACCTCAAGACTGTCAGACATCACTGTGACTGTCAGCTCTCATATCTAACACCGCGCTGCCTGTACGAACACGTAATGCTGAACTTCTTCTGACAAACTGCAGTCATACGACCAAAAACCTCCTGGCTCTTTTTCTTCCTCCATCTTTCTTTAACTTGAACATTCCTTGACCTCACACACACGCACACACACACACACACACATTTTATCTGTCCACACATCTGTTGAAGTGTATGAACCCTCCTGTGTTTCCTCTTGAATCAGCAAACCCATGACCTGTCTGTGTTTTCATGTTCGCTGATTGTTTGTGAGGACGAAGATGCCTATCTGTCTGCGAGTGTTTGAGATGGAGGAGGATGATGATGAAGAGTTATTCATCGGATGAAAAGACACACTGTGGTTTTGTTTGTTTGCACACAGAAACAGTGACTGCACTGTTTGTCTCCGCTCTGAGATCTTCTTCATCATCGGTCCAAACATGATCATCAGCACAGATCAGATGAGAACATGCAGCCATGTTTCTGACGATGCAATGTTTCTTTTTTACCTCGTTAGTCCGGAGACTCTCACAGTGGAGTTGAACATTTCTTGGATCTTGGAATCTTGGAAGCCATCGACTGACGACAGTGGGTCGATGGGTAAACGAGTATCAGCATTCATGTGCAGATATCTGTTAGCGTCCGCGTGTCTTTCTCGTCATTCTCGTTAAACTGCTGTCAGACGATGAGTTCAAGTCTAACCCAGCTAAAACATCCAGATTTCATGCAGGTACACCCCCAATTTACAGTTAATTCACATTAATTCACATATATTTCCATAATTCCCATGGAGTTTCTGGAAGTTTGGAAACTTTGCAACCCTAATTATGTTTGTCTATTGGAATTATTCACGAGTGCATTTTAACTGAATAAAATCTAAAATATTCTGAACGTTAATATGACGTGACACAGTGAGCAGTTTAATTTCAGCTGTCGGATTCTCATCTATGAATCTGAGTCTGTAAAACTGTTTCGTGCACTTTGAGTGAATCCTCTAACGCGCTCAGTGATCATCAGATTCTGTCATTTAGTTATGAAGATAATTATTTCAGGTGGAAGCATAAATATTGACTGCTGCCATGGCGATGCTGAGTCTAATAATAATAACACATAAACTTAAAGACTGTCCTCTGATTCGTTGTCAGCCTCTAACGCTCTCTGTGCTTTAGTTTAATCACTACACTGTTGGATTAGCTGGGACCACGTTTCCCATGAATCCTCTGGACTGTGTTGCAGTCTTTTGTCTTAAAATCGACGCGCTGCAATGCCGCGATCACACAACTTTTGTAGTGTAATGAGATTCTTATTGGAATGCTGTGTGCACACAAAACACACACACCATCAGACGAACACACACAGATGAACACACACAGATGAACACACACAGATGAACACACACAGATGAACACAGGGGTTTTGTGTATTACATTAGCGCAGCTTTATCTGATTAAAGCATACTGCCGTCATTGTGTATGAACAGGGGATGGAGTCTGTCCTTCACATTTCCTGTGGCTCAAGTTCAAGTTCAGCCAGAGTGCGTCTTTCTTCCGCGTGGATGTTACGGCCTTGGACGACGTGCGGTAAGAGACGGCCTTTAGCGGAGAAGAGACGGGGTCATCGAGCCTCTTTTACGTCTCCGACACGACCTCTGCGGATCTGCTGTACCTGTACGTCCTGATTCCAGATAACCGAGACACACTCGGTGTTCTGACCTCAGCAGAGATCTGACAGGAATCGAACAGGTGTCGAGTTTCTTTATTTCTTTTATTTTGTTCCAGGACAGCTCTCTGCAGCAGTCTGTGATGTCACAACCTTAAATCAGTCATCGTTGTCAGTGTGACCTTCAGCGTCTGTATTTCTATGATCGGTGTTCAGCACACAGAGGATTGAAAGTTTTACCTGTTGGCAGTTAAAGATGCAACATGGTGTCAGTGTTCTCTCATAAACTAACGTCGAATGCTGCACCGACTGTGTGAATGGATGTTGTTCTTTTTAAGGTGGACTGAGTAACCTCAGATCTAATCATGCACTCTCAATAAAAACGGCTTCACTTGACCTTCAGAGAAATGCAAACTCTGGATAATAATCCATGAATATCTAGTCTCATCCGAGCCAATCAGCCGTCCCGGACAAATGGATCCTGTGTACGACGCAGCAATCCAATAATTCTGTTAGCTGTTGACTATTGACCCAGCTTCAATCCATCCATTCATTCATCCATCCATCCTTTCATTCATCTGCCCATCTGTCGACTGATCCATACCCCGCGTCAGACAAAGCCTTGATTAGCTGACTGACGGGTCGAGTAGGGAGAGGAAATGGGCCTCACAAGAGTGTGTGTGTGTGTGTGTGTGTGTGTGTGTGTGTGTGCGCTGAAGCTTATAATCAGTGATGTGATGTGAGCAGAGGATGGAGGAAACACATCTGAACAACAAAAACAAAAAAAAGGAAGATGAGAGCGCTGATGGAGAGAGACGTCATGACTGAGAGGAAAGACGGAGACAGATCGAAGGTGAAGTGACCGGCTGATGTCGAGGAAGATCAGAAAAAAATCAGTGTGAACCCGAATCGATGCATCACGGCCCAGACGTGTACCTGAAGTGATAATCAATAATGACCTATTTGGGTATGATTGTACACGCAGCTGTGTGTGTGTGTGTGTGTGTGTGTGTGTGTGTGTGTGTGTGTTTCCACGCATCTGTCTTCAGGTCACGTTGGTTAAATGCTAACCTGAGCAAACGAATGTGAATCTCCAGAGATGATCAGTGTGTGTGTGTGTGTGTGTGTGTGTGCATGTGTGCTGAAATATTCACACTGTACTGGTCCTGCAGAAGAAGGTGAGACAGATAATTAGGACTTAAACTCTGCACAGAGAGAGAGAAGAGCAGGACAGAGGATTGAATTGATCTGGGGATTTCTCTGTGTAATGATGGTGATGCTGCGTTGGCTCTGCTCCTGGAATACAGCTCTGTTTCATTACGTGTGATTAAAGCTGCCCTGCTGACTTAGGCCCTCCTGCCCGGCACACCTCGCCCTGCCCCTCTGACATAACTCAACCCTGCAGAGCCGCGTCCTCGCCACCACACTGTAGGCTCCAGTCCCAGTTATACTGGTCGATTGTTGTAAGAGCGCTAGTCCAAAAAGATAAATAAGAAATACTGAATAAGATAAATAAAATATAACCACATAAATATGACAAAGAGGACTGTGGAAAAGTAGCGAGTGTATACAGGGTATCACTATATAAATATACTAACATGCTAAATGCTATGTTACATCAAGTTTCGTTACGTTACACTATGATGCGTTATGTTGCGCTATGTTAGATTTCACTGTTACATAACTAATTTAACCCACACCAGGTAGTTTTTGTGCTGGAATTTAACGACGAGAGTTTGCATATTACTTGTTGCTAACTGCTAACAGAACGGATGCTAAACCTACAGACTGAATGAACAGTAAATGTGTAACTAAAAACATCCATGGACAGAGGATAACTGCACATTTGAGTAATAATTCTCTGTCTGCATCTTTTAAAATATTCCTATCCATTCGTTCCATTCTTGATATTAAAATGTGGCATGGTGCATTGTTAAGGTCATCGACAGGATGTTTTCTTCCTCAGATCCTGAAGCCGTTGCTGGTAAGCTCTGGTTTTAATGCTGGCTACACCTAGCTGCCTCGTAACCGTTAACACACACCAGTTGTCTGCTCCACATTTGCAATAAACAAGTCAGCAGACACTCGCCTCTCTTTAACAAAGGGATTTACTATCCTGCTTGGCAGAGAAACACAAAACACAGGCCGGAGGATTTACTCGTGTCGGCTTTGGCACTTTTCAGACTAACACACACACACACACACACACACACACACACACACACACAGAAACACACATCAAAACGGCATTTAAAATGTGTGAACAGGCGAGAAAATAACACCGAAAAATTAATTTGCATGTCCTTGGAAAGTAGGCGGTGTTGGTGGTGTAGTTACTATCTGCAGGGCTGGTGGTGATCTTACAGTAACATCCTAGTTAGCTTGGTTCCCTGTATCAGTATTCGAGACACTTTCCTTCTACTGCCAGTTCAATAAACACATGCTTCCAGGTTATGGACAATATATACATCGGTGACGTCCTCGTTTTGGACAAATTTGAACAGTTTAAAAGACGGCTTCCTCCTCTGGTTCTTCGTTACTTCAAAGGTCAGCTTGACTTTGGTCATTTGGGTACTCAAGTTCACCAAAGTGGATTGTTAATTTGTCGATTTATGTAGTTTCAGCCATAAATGTTGATGTAAAACTGTTGAAGTGTTGGCTGGCTCTTCTGTCCTGGTCTTCCGTTGGGTTCAGACCTGGTCATGCTGCCCTGAAGGCTGCTTGGACCAGAAGGTCATCTGGGTGAGCTCTGAAGTGACACCAGGTCAACGACAGAAACATGAATGGAGTAAACAGACAGACAGGTCCTGGTTAAATAGATCATCATTTAATCTGGTGGTTTCCAATATTGGAGACGATTTTCTGTGTCTGATAGAAAACACACAGCTGCTGTTCTGAAACTGTCTGACTGACTGTCTGCGTCTTCCATCATGGATTAAAAATAACCATTCTTAACATTCTGTGAAAGGCCTATGGTAACTTCTCAGCTATTTGTGTCGTCTAATTCTTCACAGCACTAAATAATGAACCCAGTGACTTCAAAGAAATCATGTGCATTCCTTCAGAACAATCGTTCCATTTTGTGTTAGCGTGGGAAAGACAGACGCGTCTCAGCAAAATGTGTCCTCAGCAAGCCGGTTTTGTCATTGCTGCCTCCTTCCACTCTTAGAAGTCTTAAATAACTCATGACAAGCCAACATATTGTCTGGATTCATACATACAGTATCTGTTTTATTGGAAATCCTGTTTTACAGACCTAAATATTGTCATTGTCCAACACAGAGTACTTAAACAGAGCCTCGTTATATAGAGTGACTATGCTTTTAAACCAACAGCCAATCAAACGAGGTCTAACTGAAGTTAAGGGTTGACAATAATCCGAATATTTCTACAAATAGATTGATTTTAACTGAGTAAACGACACATTTTATTATGTAAAAATGTATATATGGTAATTGTTGTTGTACATCTGTGGTTAATGTTGCAGACAGCTAACACTGGCTGATTCTAGATACCCGAAGAGTAAAGGTGTCACCCATTTATTCAATGGAAATTGCCCAACCAGAACTTGGTAGTACTTGTTTCCTGGTTCTGGTTCTGCAGCCGTCTGCATGTGCACTAGTGTTTCTCTTCCTGTTTGTTGCCTCTGCTTGGCCTCCTGCAATCCTGCAAGCCTTAATATAATGTGAACAGGTGAGTTGTATATAAATTCACCCTCAGTACAGTTGTCATGAACGGGGAAATTAGCTATAGAGACCAAAACTGTTTTTTGTACCAGGCTGTAAACATGTTTATTTCTGCTGTGAAGTTGGACATTTGAACATGGGGACTTATGGAGACTGACTCACTTCTGGAGCCAGCCTCAAGTGGACGTTAGAGGAACTGCAGTTTTTGACACTTCAGCGTTGGCTTCGTTTCCCAGCCGTGGGGAGGTTGCTGCTTGAGTTACACACATTCACACCTGGAAGATGCCCAGCACAAGCACAGTCAGCTTCGCTGGAGTGTCCGGGGTTAAGCGCCCTGCTCGAGGGCACCTCGGTGACGGTAATGAGGAGTGCCAAGTGCTTTCACCACACAGATACAGGCGCTTCTCTGACCTTTAGACCAACCTCGCCCTTAAAAACATCCAGGCAGCAGGCGAACTGACTCCATCATACTGACTGTTACAATCATCCTGAAATGATCTTCATGTTTTACACCATCACTACATTTCTTGACAGCACAATGTCCGACCAATATAGTTCTCTCCACTCATTTATATAATTGATGGCACTTGTGCAGATTCTCAACACACTGGCTGAGTGTTGCATCACTTCATGCACGTCAGTCGAAGCCCAGCGGACACGTCTGCAGACACGGCGTGCAGCTCCAGCTGTCAGGATGTGCTGATCTGGACAGGATAAGTGTGTTTAAAAATTCTTCTTCTTTTCTGAAGAGTTGACACTCGATGACGTGAGCGGCATGCCGAGCTAAGACATGTGACGACTGCTCCGTAAGCCCGTTAAAAGAAATTACACAAGAAGCTAAAAACAGCTTCAGGGTTTTCAGGGTTAACACATTTGTTGCTGATCACGTTGCTCCTGTCCGTGAGGTGAGGAGGTCCAGACACTTTGACAGCTGGAGGGGCGTTTGGTGGAGAGTCCTCCAAACTGTAAAAAAAAAACAAGTTACCAGAGGAGGAGCGTGCCTCTGTGTAATTTCCCCAGTGGAAATCGCAGCAAGCGTCACAATTAGCCACGAGTATCTTCTGCGCCAGACGTGCAAACTAATAAAACGGCATCACTGCTGTCGTTATTATCAGCAGCACAAATCCCAAACTAATAAAGAAAAGCTTTCTCAAATGAACAAATTACAATCTGCTCTTCAGGAATCAAATTGTTTTACGCTCTAATACACACACACACACACACAAAAAGGTGTATTAATATCTTTTCATGAACCCGGGTCCCAAGACAACACCAATTTTGCTCTGTCTGGGTGTTGGGATGATCGAATCCCCCCCCAGACTAATCACAGCACGATAACACAGGCCTCAGCACCGCCATGTGAAGAGGTCATCCATTGATATTAATGGCCTGGTGGTTTACTGGCCTGTGGTGATTGGTTAAGTTTATTCAGGCATTAGTTAGAGGGCCAAATCAATGGGATTTAACAGCCGCTTTGACTCCACGGGGTCTGCTGCACACAGTGTGGAAAAAAAAAAGTGGAGGATGGGATGAGGAAGGGTGGAGGGAAGAGAAAGAGGAGCTGGCGTAGGAAGATTTAAGATAAACGGCACAACAGAAGAAAGGTCAAGGAGGAAGAGGAAGGAAGAGACGCTGTGGGGGAGGAAGGACACATGGAGGCAGAGCGGAGGAGGATGGCTGAGGTGAAAGACGGAGGACAAAAAGCGTCCCGCGGCGCCGTGTGCTTCGTCCTTTGCTAATCTGCAGAGTGCTCACGCGGGCTTCTTATCGGCTGTTTTGTCTGCTCGCGGACACATTTGTAAACTCGCCTTACGCGTTGTGCACATCTCAGCTTCTTTTTTTATCTGCAGCCCCATTTTTTTATCTGTTTTCCCAGAAACAACTGACCGTGAGACTTGACACACTCTGAGGCAAACTGGATCACCACTGACCCAGTCCCACATTTATTCTTGCTGATATGGAAGTGGACCCGCATTAGTTCACACACTTCAGCTCGCAGTGTGGTAAACATCTGTGACGCGTACATATACTCCAGTATCTGGACCAAAAAAGTCACGTTTAAGGTATTCTTCATGGTGTGTTAGAGTTTCCAGATAAACCATAAAAAGTTGATGATTCATCGTCTGACGCCGCCGGAGCTGAGTGCTTCCTGTTTGATACAGTCATCTCTAGCTGGCCCGCAACTTTAGAACTTTATTCAAACTGGATCAGATTTTATTCACAATATATTTGTTGCTTTTCCCTCTGATGTCCTCTGGCTGCTCAGCTCCAACTCTCTGTGATTTACACACTTTATGATGGACAGATTTAGCTTTAGCCCCCGCCGGACCGGCCACTGCTGGTGTCAGAGGTCGTGTTTGGTAACGGGTCAGACCGTGGAAGCCAGACGTTGATGCTACCAGCCATGCATAGCGGTGGAGGTGTATCACTCCTCTCTCTCTGTTGGCTACTGTAAACGCTGATCAATATGCATGACTAGCTTCTCTTTCACAGGTAGAGGAACCAAGCAGCTCTCTGCTTTGTGTTTCACGTGGACGTTAAAGGAAAACTGTCCTATTCTTCAACCTGGACACATTTCCGTCCCGTTTGTTTAACATGTTACTTTACAGACGGTGGTAAGTCTGCTGCATTTGAACACGGTGATCCCGTCAGCGGGAAAAACAAACACTTTTAGCGGACCTGCATTGATTGCAGTTACCCTGAAGGATGATTCATTCGCTGGCTGCAGCTCTTTACTTCAATACTGGACCAGTTTCAGAGATTGTTGACCCTCTTAGTCAGTCTGACACAGAAACACGGGGAAGTCCAGGTTACAAAAGACAGAAGTTTCCCGTTAACGGTGAAGTGTTGGAAAGGCTGACCAGCATACTGAACAATAATCTCTATACACTTCCTGTTCCTCTTCCTGTCTCAGATCCAGTCTCAGTGAACCTGGACCAGTATGATGTGGTTTCACTGACTGATGCTCTCAGAGGTTTCCTGCAGGATCTGCCGACCCCCATCATCCCCGCCACAGTCTACAGCGAGCTGGTCTACACCGCTCAAGGTAACACTGCAACACACACACACACACACACACACACACACACACACCTTGAATGGTAAAGAGGTTTTGCATAAGAATGTCATGATTTGATCAAAGAACAGATGATATACTCACCCCGTAACCGTCCATGTGTCCGTCACATCGCAGCTGCTTTGTTCCGTCCTGCATCAACTTCAAACCCGCCGGGAGCGTTTCAGAAGCGTAAATATCAAAAAATAGCAAAATATCATATTAGTACATAAAAAATGTTGTTAGTGATTACTGAACCATCATCAATTATTTCTGAGGTCTGAAGGTTGGCGTCTCGTGGAGCTGGAGGCAGAAACAGTTACCTTAAGGCAGCTTTATTAAGATGAAGATTGTCGTGAATAAAATCTGAACCAAAGTGAAAGTTTTTGGAAACTTTCACGGAGTGAAATCTACCAGTCCAACAATGACCCACATCAGATTTCAGATTCTGAGTGTTCCTGTGTTTTTCATGTCTGATGACTGGTGAGAGTTTCGGCCTCCGGCATCATCCTCAATCATCTGCTCTCTCCGCTCTCCACACACTGCAGGCGTTAAACTCTGGAGCTCAGTCCGAGCTCGGTGTGTTTGGGGTTTTTTTGTGCCTCTGTCACTTGGAATGAGCGCCGACACTCATCACACCTGACAGATTTCTGCCATATCGGGATGTAAAGACGACAAGGCTGTACCCTCTCGTCAGCGTCAAAATTTCTTCTAATCTCCTGACAGCTTTGGGATTATATAAAAACAGACTGTGAGCTGAAGCGTGGCTCAGAGCCCGGCTCTCGCTCTCTTTTCTCATTTCTGCACAGCTGACCTGCTTGTTCACCCTTTCACCTGCCGCCCACCTTCCCCAGCAGGGCCTCCTCTCTGCGGCTTTTAGGGACTCTCGCTCGCGTATCTATTATTAACGAACCTTTCCTTGACATTCGGCATTTCGTGCTTTGCGCGGGCGGTCTGTGGAAATAAAACACAGTCACAGACAGACGGACAGACTGAGGATCCGTGCTGCGCCTGTTAGCTTGCGTTTGTCAGGATGTCGTCTGGCTTTGCAGGAAGTTCACACCAGCTTCATGCGTCCTCCTCGAGGCTGAGCTCCTCGATATGATCTCATGAGAGTGCTTTTCCCTCTCTCATGGTCCTCGCCCCGTTAAATGGCCGGCTCTTTTTTTAATTTGACTTATTCATGGAAACATTTGAAGTCAGGATAAACCTCTTTGAAATGAGGCATCAAGTATTTTGCGCAGGTCATCCGAGGTCAAGCCCGTTCAAATTGAACTTCTAATTTAGGACGGCTTCCCTCTGTGAAGTCAGCGGGGATTATAAAACAGGTCTGAAGCGTTTGATTTGTACAGAATGGATAAGTCACGCAATAATGTTGTGAGATCCCTGAACAATAAACTATTTGCTCGAGGGATCTTATCTGTTTCTTCTTCTTTAGCAGTCGTTTATGTCTGCGCTTCACTCAGACAGACCGGACCGTCTACAGGACGTATCCCTCATAGAGCTGCACAGATTCAGTTTACACTTGTCCTCATACTCGGTTTCATGTGTCCGTACAGCACGGCACTCACAAACACGTGACGCTCAGTGAATTGACAGTTTGTGATGGGGATGATTTGGCAGAAAAGGTTCTCCTCTTTGAGAAGCACTGAAGAGGTGAAGTGAGTCAACAGTGGTGGTTTGGGTGGTGGAGGGTTAGTTTTAGGGCTGGGAGGTATCAGTATATCAGGGAGGTATCAGTCTGACTCAGATAAAACAAGTGTATCGAACAGAACCGTCAAACAGAAGTATCATCTGCTAGAAATGTTCTGTCCGCACTGGACCGGAGGGCGGTGGTGGTGATTGTATCCATATGGATGGAATCAGTCAGATCTGCCTCATATGAAGACAGTTACTGTCCGTCTTATCTGAGTCTAATCCCTGAGATTTGCTGTTGTTGTTAGAATCCCCTCTCATTCCTTTTAATTTGTTACCTTTCCTCTGGCTGTGCCGCTCTCCGGGAGACGAGTCATTCCTCTCATCTGTTTGATCTGCGGCCATTTTTCCAGTCAGTGGCTCATGATGGGAAATTCCCATTCGAAATCCTGTTTGGTTGGAAGGGATTTTCAGATCCCCGATTCAACTCTGCTGACTGGAACACTTATCATGACACAATTTTTGTTCAACCAGCCACTAAAAATAAAAAGATCATGGAGAGTGTGTTAAAGAAATGTGCTGTAGACTTACAAACATGAAGCAAGGCAAGAAGCCCGGCTCAGCATCTTTTATTTCACCAACCACTAAAAGTCCCAGATTTATTCTTACTTTTCACATTTTCTTAGCTTCCTCCGTCGATGTCCTCTTCGCTGTCTTCTCCTCTGCCATTATGTCCACAGAAGCTGCTGAGCACGGTTATGTTGCCCACTCGGCCAGCTCCGGTTCTATCACAACACCGGCTCTGCTCCCCATTAGCATTATCCTGCTGTAAACCTCCTCTTCTTCTTCCTGGTGGTCCAAAACTCCTGTGGTACAAACACTAACACTCCCCCAGTGCTCTGAGCTCACAGTCCAGACAACCTGGCTAACAGACTGAGCTAACATTAGCTAACAGCAGCTACAGCTGTCAGCAGTTTACTTCACTGTCCATCATAAACTCTTTTCTCCATAAAATATGATCCAGTTTCACCAAAATCAGTGAAATAGTTGGTGGTGTGTGACTTAGTGCCGTAAAGCGTTACGTACTTCTCCCGACCCGGAGCCCGAAGTTACATAGTGTGAGAACAGACGTACGACTGACAGAAACACCGTTCACCTGATCACAGGTCAGTGTGGATCAACAGGAAAGATTCAAAGTGTTTTAAAAGATGCAAAATGTATTTTTATCATTAAAGTGTTACATTAAATACAAAAACGTCGACTCATGTGCGTCATCACGGAGTCAAACTCCATTTAATCCTCAAATTAGTCCAATCATTTTCTATTTCAGAGCAATCACCATTCTGCTGTCACACAATAATTACAACATTTGTTGTCATCAGATGGATGTAATCATCCTGTAATCCTCCTCTTATCTGTTCCTGCAACATTCTGACCACAATCAGCCTTTTGTTATCCTCCGTTATGATTACCAGCTCTTTTAAAGGGGGATTGTGAAGCTGTCACATGTGCTGAGGCGCCTTAAAGCATTTTAAAGTCATGCTGGCTGCAGAGGGAGGTGATGATGACTCCAGGTCAGATTTATCTTCATTGTGCCTCTTTCTGTCTTTAGTCACTAATCTTAATAATTTAATCTGAGACCTTCTTCACTTCCTCCCCTCTGTCCTTTTTTACTCCCTTCCTCCCTCCCCCCTGCCTATTTTTTATCCCGTCCCCGTCTTTTCTCATTCATTAGTTTTGTGAGTTAGTTAACCCTGATGGTCTCACCGGGGTCATCGTCTGTGAGGATGAAGGCAGCTGGCCTTTATGAGTGTGACTGACCACTGTCCATCTGGACCTTCAGAGGAGACTCTGTTGACTCCTTTAACGATGAGATCAGATTAAATCATGTGATTAATGGATCCCATCAACACATGTTCAACTTATCTTCTTATCTGCCTGAGAAGCTGATGTTTTCTGTTTGTTGTTCTTTTTTATTATTTTGGGTCATACCCATAATCTTTCAAATCCAGTAAAAGCATTCTGTTTACACGATAACAAGACGTCCAGCACAAAGAAAACACGTCAAACACGATGTCTGTAAATCGGACCTGAGCCACATCTGGAGCCGGTTTGATTCCAGCTGTCAGTCCGGACGCTCACATCAGATTTCAAAGAGTCTTATACGATACGCTACGACAAAGTCAAGTCCAGACTGATGGAAGAGCGGTATGTGGACAACGGAGGTTCATTACCACAGCAACCCATGCACTCATCTACGCACTGCGATGATGATTGACAGTTTTAATGTTTACTGTTGGTGGGTTAGCATGTTAGCATGCTAACATTTGCTAACTAGCATTAAACATGAGGCACAAGTAGGCCAATCATCGACCTCCAGCCATGTTCCCATGCGTGTTCCTCAGTATCACGCCTCACGTAGACGCGTTTCCTTCACCACAAAGACAGACTCCTTAAATTTAACAATGTTTTGGACACTTCAGGCAGACGAGGTTGGAGAGTGACAGAACTTAATTCATGTTTCACAGATTCTGATTTGATTTGATTTAATGACCTCGATGTCTGTTGATGATAATCTGAAGTATATAAAGAGTTGAGTTACAGCATGTGATTAAATAAACTTAACTGGCAAATGCAGCTTTCAGTGACTGCATCCAGCCTTTATGGTGCTTGGTTATATATATCCCAGGAAATGATTCAGGGCATCGTATGAAATGTTATGAGGTTAATTATCAGTAAACAAGCAGGTGATGCGGTTCCTCACTTTAATTCTTCCTGTTTCCAAACAGAACAATCAGAATTTAAATGAGAATTATCTCTGTAATTGTCCCCGTGAAGCTGTGAAGTCTCGACCCCCTCGCCTCACTGTCCAGTTGTCCGGTCTGCCAGCGTCCCTCGGGGACAGATGGACAGGCCAAGTTCCCTCTCCAGCCTTGACCTCTATTGACCGGCGGGGTCAACCCCAATCCATAATAACACATGGAGGAGGGCTGTGTGTGTGTGTGTGTGTGTGTGTGTGTGTGTGTGTGTGTTGGTGAGTAGTGGTCAGACAGTGAGAGGTGACTTCCATGACCTCCATCAGGCTGCAGCAGATTGTCAGCCATCCATCACCACCCACCTGCCCACCCAAAACACACACACACAAACACACACACAAACAGACACAAACTGCCACTAACTGGTGAGGTGTTAGCCACGCGGCTAACGTTAGCCATCATATCAGCTGACTCCGTCCGGACTGAGAGCTCCGAACAACGTTGACTGTTGGCTGCTAGCAGCTAACTGCTAACGTTAACAGCAAGAAAAGGCTATGTGTCCGTCAGTAAACTCAGTGAATCGTTTAGAGGTCAGATTTGTGATGTTTCAGGTGTTTGAGCTACCAGACTTCATTCAGCCCACCTCAGCTCGAGCCGCGCTCAAAGTCTTTGCCTGTTTTTGGATTAGCCGAGAGCTAACGGAGGCTAGCAAACCGGATGTTTTATACAGTCTATGATGGTCACATGTAGGCCGACAGACAAACACAGCCACTGCTTTGTGTCTGTTCAATCCATGGAAGAGCTCGGGATTGTGGGAAATGGTGTTTGTAATAAGAAGCTAAAATTACATAAATATATATAGAAAAACCAACGTCATGATGTTACGTAAGGTTTTGTTTCAGCGCTGTTCGTGTTATTACTTCTTACTCCGGGTATATGGAGTCTTTTTATAGCCGCTTCACTTCCTCTCCTCTGTCTGTCCATTCATTGGGTCAGCTGTCAAACAGTCAGTTGTTCTACCGGTCCTTCCAGCTCTCTGTTGTTGTTATTGGGATCAATGTGAACACTTTAATTCCTGCACAGACGGCCAAATACACCCATACCTCACATGGTCAGTCAATAAATATCAACATTCTGACACCTGCATACATACGGCGTGTGCACATGTACAGCACTGCAGCACCAAATCACTCAATATACCACTTAAAGTAACAAGTGGGAGTGTGCACGCATGTGGACTGAGACAGTTTGTGGCTTTGATTTCACTGTTTGGTTGTAAATTTACACTTTCATTATAAAAACAGTGAATCTCAGAGAACATCATGGCGTCCCTGAGCAGACAGCACAGTCAGACGGAGATAAATGGACTCGCTGAGTGTGGTGTTCAGTTCAGATCTGTTCCCGTCTCCCACTGAGTCCCCCCCCCCCCGTCATAAACCCAGCACACAGCGGGCTCGGGCACAGCTGTTTTCTTGTTTGCAGCTTGTTTGCGGTGGTAAAGGGCCTGTGGTGAGAGCTCTCGTCAATACGTCTGGTCCTCTTCAAACACAGCCCATTGTCTGAACCCCGGCTAATGCAGGAAAAGGAGCCGTATTATCCCCTCTGCGCCGCCTCCCGCTGTGTCGGTTTTACAAGCATCCGTATACGAAGCCCACTGTGATTTTCTCCATAGCGTCTGTCAGGCTAGCTGGCTAGCAGCTGTGCCGGCCTCTGAATTCAAATCACTGCTGTCCCGCCAAGGCCGGCTGCCTCGTCAAAAGTCAGCCTGCAGTTTGCTCGGATGGATGATGGAGGTGCAGCTCGCCGGGCGGCGCAGCACGGTCGTCTGCTCTGCGTTCAATGCGTACAAGTGAAATGTGTCCCGGGGATCAGACGTTCACGCAGATGCATGCAGTGCACTTTCATCCCGTCTGATGCAGGGAGAGTTTCTTCTCCTGTAAAATAGATGCTACGTAACATTTGATCCGGGGGAAGCTGTTCGCCTCGCTCCATCAGGAATGAACAAAAACTCCACACACAAGACGCCTGAAGTCACCTGCAGGACTGATGCTTCTCTTTGTTCCTTCAATAACAAACGCATCATTTACATTTTAGATACTTAAAAAGACGAAAAATGAAATGATTAAAACTTCCTTTTATTTAATATTCTCACAGTTTTACGTTTCTTTTCCCATTTTAAATGTTTTCCAGTCCAGAAAAGCGAAAGTGACCCGAGATCATGACTGAACCACAACCACAGTACGCTCGGTGGTTTGACTGAACAGCTTTAAACTGTGATTATGTGCAGCTCATACTCATCATCCAGCCGAGCAAACTTCTATTTCCAAGTTTTAAGCATCACTTTTGCTAAGTCAACACACCTGTTCACTCCAGCTTGTTCAAGGTGTCACTGTGCACCGAGCAGGAAGCTGCTCTGGTTTCAGATTTTGATTTTAAGCGTCCAGTAAATTCCTTATATTCTTGTTTAAGCATTGTTCAGTGGATCTTTGTCTCCTTCTGTCCTTCACCTGTCAGTCTGGTTGAAACATCGTACTCGGTTTGTTCTCCTCTAAAACATTCCTTTCGTTGCAAACGCTTCATATTTGTAAAGAGGACTTTCTAACCTAAAAACATGAAAGACCTTCCAGAAATATAAAGCAGTCCTCAAACTTCACAGTCTGTCCACCTGTTACACGTCCTTTCATTTCGCTCTTTGAAGGACCTTACCTTAAAAATCGACACACTTTCACTCGTACATCGATATTATTACCCGTCACCGTTCTCCATACACGTCGTGAAGCGTTCCCTGGCCACAGCGACCAGTCAGCCTTCCTGGTAGCTTCCTCCCACAGTCCAAACACATTAACTTGAGGCTAGAGGTGTGAATGTGAGTGTGAACTGTGATGACATGATGAGGATAAGAGCTTACAGATAATGGATGGATGGATGCTGCTTCCTGAAGAAGTTGTTCTGTTTTTGTCCCGCAGAGAGTCAGAGCGTGGAGGAGTGCGGGGAGAGGCTGAAGAGGATCCTCGAGTCTCCCAGCATCCCTCAAGCCAACCACCAGCTCCTGGTCCACCTCAGCAGACACCTGGCCCGGGTCAGCCAGCACAGCCAGTCCGGTCCCCGTCTGCTGGGACAAACCTTTTCCGAGGCCGTCTTCAAGCTGTCTCCTCTCAGGTACCTGCCCGTTCATCTACACGTGAACTGCAGTTTGTTCGTTCAGTTATTCGTTCACAAGAAGTTCAACACTTCAGCCTACGCGTCCAATCAGTGCTCAAGGTGTATCAAACTGATGGTAACCATAGCAACAGCACGAAAGCTACAGGTTCCATTAGCAGTTAGCTGTCTGAGGAGGATCTAAACTCTGACTGTGGTGCCGTCCGAGTCTTCATGTATCTCTGCTGACTTAATGACCCTTTCACTTGTTTATTCAGGCCCAGCTCAGGTTTACATGTTCGGCTGTTAATCACAGAAACAATGACGCCTCCCACAGCGGACAGACAGGGAGGGAGGCCAACCAAGAGCAAGACAAAGTGATGATTTCAGAACATGCTAATGGCGTGTTTCTGTGCACGCCAGATATTTCATGATAAAAACAGGTTTATGTTACGGACGCCAGTTTAAATGATGTCAACTTTTTGTTTTGGAGGAATCATTGGGTTTAAACGCTGCGGCGCCTCAGCCAGCAGATCAGATCTGTGGAGGAGAGGCCGCTCAGAGGAATGAATCAGAGCTGCTGAGTCAGAGCAATGAGTTAGAAATCAGCCGGTCACTGCCAAAACATCCAAAAACTGACCCAGAATCTGAGTTAAGCTGCTGAACGCTGTTAGAGACACGCCTTTGCACTTTGCATGCACCATGGGAGTTGTAGTTGCCTTATGTCCTTCAGATAGTGTCGTATCTTTTATTTTCTGATCACAGACAGACTCCAGAAACCAGAAACCTCTCAGGTCAGTTCAAAGTAACTTTCCCCACGCGGCGTCTCTCTGCGCGATGGGGAAGCTGTTCGTTTAGTGAAGCAGTGACACCATCAGAGCGGTGTAACGTGCAGAAAACGAAAGACAAATTTTTAGTTTTGTCTAGTTTCATTCTTGACATGTTTCATGGTCAAAATGATCTTTTGCATTTCTCTTATTCTTTTCATTCGTTGCATAAAAAGCGTGAAGACACGATCACTTCTCTTCTCAGAGTATTTCTGTTTCATTCTGCGCTTTGAGAATCAGTCAGCCGAAGAAGCAAACAAACTTTTTTGGCTGAATGTGGCAGCTTTTTTTTTTTTTAATCAATCTACAATCGATCACTTCTCATTTCCTTTAAAAGATCAGCTGAGTGAGTTTCAGCCACAAGAACACTGTGATATTTTTATAATAAGCTCTTCGCCCTCGCTAACAGATATTTGGCTCAGCGCTGATATCAACATCCTGCAGTTAGTTTGAGCTGGATGTTTGAACACTGAGAACGGCATTAATAAGGCCTGATGGGATTGTTTTGTTTCTCTGTACCCTGCACGAGCTCGCCTGCGTCTGTTTTTCCAGAAATTACCGAGGAATTTCTGCTTGTGGCGTTGTGTGCGGTGGAGATGTAGTGGATTCGGGGAGGCACTCAGTGAGTCAGAAGCAGTGATTGTTTGCACAGCCTGGTCGACCAATTCACCTCTGACGTGCACAATGGACGGATAAAGAGCGGGGCGGCGTAGCATAGCATGCCACGCTATTACGACCAGGTCCCATGTTAGCTTATTTAGTGTGTGTGTGGAAATGTTGGTCAATCCGAGATAGTTCTGGAGCGTCCACCGCTGACTGCAAGTATTTACATAGTCACACATCTTCTTTTGTTTTGGGATTTTGTACTGTGGGGTAACTATGAGGTCTGGAAATATTCAGTATTTTTCTTTCACTGTCAACAAGTCTCATGAAAACACCAAGAAGGAAGGACTGATCCCGCTGATACGTTCTGTGTGTAAAGCCTGATATAGCTTCTTCTTAGAGAGCTCCATTGTTGTCCAAAAACAGACTTGTTCCCTCACAACCGCAGTTTATTTTGAGTCGATCCCACATCCATCGTCCTGCTGTTTGTGACTCAACACAGAGTAAAAAGTTCATGTTTTCATGGAGTATAGAAGTTAAAATTCATGTTGACATTGTTCAGCAAAAGCACAGAAAGATCTGGAGGACAAAACAAAAAGACTCACGAGGCCACAAGTGTCCATACATCCATCAATTTTCCAGAACCGCTAACCCATATCGGGGTTGCGGAGGGCTGGAGCCAATGGTGAGAGCTGACAGTGGTCACCACTGCCAGTACCAGCACTGGCACACAACAGGGACACTTGAACACTGCAACAAGGAACTTAACAACAACTTAACACATCTCCACTCTGATTTGTAGATTTTAGGAAGGCATGACGAAGAGTTCTTCTAGATGTGACTTATATATAAGATACATATTTTTTATAGAAAATAGAGACATAAATAAAAATATAGAAGCACACACATCATTTCACCTTTTGGGTTCATAGAAAGTGGAGTTAACATAGACAACATGTCACATTCAATTAAAACATTCAAAGATTTGAAACAAATCAATGCATCATTTTAGACCGAGCCATGGAAACATCTAGATTATTAACAGATTTAAGATTATTTCCAGGTCTTAATAAATTTGAAAACTGCACAGTAAGATTTGGCAGATATATTTCCAGTACATGCAGCTGCACATTTGCTGTCCAAATGCTCACATTTAGAATGCATCTGACAGGAGAACCTGCAGAGAACCTGCAGAGAACCTGGCAGAACATGCAGACTCCACACAGAGAGGAATTGAACCGGGAACCTTCCTGCTTCGTGCTGTGATCTGTGATTGTTCTGGTGACCGCCCTCCATTAGACATAGCACAGTGATGTCTTGATGTTCTGTACTTGCACTCGCTCCTTGAAGCAATGCAGACACGCAGGAGACCATGCAAACTTACTGGGAGGCGACAGCACTAACCACTGCACCACTGTGCCGCCCGACCACAAGTGTTTCTGATTTAAAGCCTCGTGTGATTGGCACAATACCGCAGCTATAGCTAGCATCTTGTAAGCTACATACAGTTCAGACAGTGTGGTTGCACTGAGGCACGAGGAGAGAGCCGGACCTCCAACAATGTGCTGAGCAGAGAACGGGCCGTTGGGATAGATTCAGATTGCCACATCAGAAACGTGCCAGTGTTCAAAGACGAACTTGTGTTCAATTAAAAACAGCATCATTTGCTCCATGTGTTGGGTGTGGGTTAGGTTTATTGACTCTCACGGTTCGGGGTAGAGAGGGCCATCGCAGACAACCAGATAACGGCAGTGCACCGTCACCACATTCCTCACATTGTGAAGAGAAAGAGCGGAAGAAAAGAAGAGAAGTACGGAAAAGGAAAAATATTAAATCCATGACGTTGTTGTTGAGCTGAGGGCATAAATGTGTTTGGTGACGTTGTTGTTGTTTAGACATGGCTCTCTAGTATTCTCAGTGGAGGTTTGCTTTGGGGAGGTTCAGGTTGGACCGTAGGGTGCCTGAAATTGAGTCCAGGTGGTGAAGATGGTTCCAGAACCGAAGACGCAAATGTGAGGAAGTTGTAGAAATCGCTGCAGGAGAGCCTGAACGTGAGCATTTTTCTCTCTCCGGACCTCCTGAAGTCATAACTGACTACAACTGTGATAAAGCATCAAACAAACTCGGCCTCTTTAACATCATATCGAATGAACTCTATTGGTATCTGTATGACTGATCATATTTAATATGATTTGTGTCTCTGTCAGTGCGGACGTGAACCCGGAGCACCACGTCAGGATCTTGGAGGCTCTCATCCAAACAGGAGGCCTGATGGAGATGCAGGCTGCACCAGGTAGGATCATGAACTTTATTTCATTGTCCATGCACACACACACATCACGTGCACACACTCTTCTGTTGTGATGTCGCTTTGTCTCTCCGCGTACACACACACACGCGCAGTTCAAAGTGCCTGGAGTTTGTTTCTCGGGTGTATCACCATATATTTCTGACACTGGAAACATGACATTCTCTTCCCCGCTGCACCACAAACTTCAGTGAAAACACAGGTTTGGTTTATGAAATATGTGGAAAACACTTTTTTTTTTGTGCCGCTGTGATAAATTGGTCATGAAGCATGAAATAACAGCTTTAACTTTGCCCTGCGTTAGTGTAGTTTACAGTCTGGATGTACAGAGGTTATGGTATGGCGGTTTCGTGATGTTTTTCTTGCTGCATTCCTGCTTCCCTCCTGAGCTGAGGGCATAAATGTGTCTGGTTTGGTGTATTCGGACTGTACCGCGTGCACGATAGAGACTTCTTAGAACTCTGCGTCGTTTCTGCGAAAGCATAGAAAAACAAAATCCTTTCTTAGACTAAATGGAATTGGGGCCACGGCGAGAAACACTGTCTGATATGTGTAACTGGATATGAGGTGTGGCAGCTTCAGACCAAAACCGATCTCTGATGAGAGTTTTACTCCAGAGAGGCCGAGTTTAAAAGTCGCCTACTGTTGTTACCCGACCCTCGTCGTGCTCGTCACACTGACCCTGCAGGGAAAAAATGTATCAAGCGAGATATTTCCATATTTGTTCGATATCTTTCTGGTTTGAACATCTCCTGACAGATGAAGTTAAAACTGTTAAAGCTGCTTTTTAGAATTTTGGTGTCAGAAAAGTAACAAATACACCATATGGTGAATGCTGCCGCCCACACAGGAAGATGTCAGCCTTCAGTACCAGCCTGTAAACTGAGGATTGTAACTACGAGCCGCTGATCAGGTCCAAAACTTGAATCTGTGACCCGGTCTGGTATCAAACAAGAAGCACTCTGTCTCACTTCATTCTGTTTTGTATACGTCTAAAAAACGAATGCTGAAACCTGAAAGTGTCCTGAAACGTGGACAGCTGCCGTGTTCATGGATCGGGACACAAACACGTGAAGATATCGTGTTTTTTTAAACGTGTGGTGAAATAAAACGCTGCGTTGAGATCTGAGATCGGTCGGGCTCCACGAGGACGAAGGAAAGGTCAGACAGCAGGTGTGAGGCTGATTGTGAGGGCCAGGCCGGTCTGCTGAGGTCATTGTCTGTGGGTCAGTGTGTGCATGTGTGTGTGCGTAAATGTCAGTAGGTCAGTGTGTGTGTGTGTGTGTCGAGGGCCGGGGTCGGCATATTGGTTGTAGCGGTGATTATAGCGGCTGCTTGGGGGTAATGTTTCCTCCGTACGGAGCGGCGCTTGATTCAGAGGTGATGCTCGAAGGTGCTGCACTAACGAGAAGATGAGAGTCCGATTTATGGTTCAAACGTGACCCGGCAAGGACACGACCTGAACGGACCGAGCTTTGTGGAGGAGCGGACAGACGACCACGACCTTTAAACATCTTCATTATGCGACTGTTGACCAATGATACTAATGAAGGCTCTGTTCCATTTATTGTAGCAGAGAGTTTCCAGCGAGCTGACTCTGTTTGACCCGAATGGAACGCAGCCTTAATTAGTATCAGTGGTCACAGCTGTGTTTACTGTTTACTGTCAGAATGGCTGCTTATGAACTCTTTAATTCAGTTTGAATTGATGATGCTGCATCTTGAATGAAGTCAGAGACAAATTCTTCACTTCTTCACAGAACTTGATAATTGGTTCTTTGAGGAACTAATAGGTTCCCCTGTGGCGTCGCCATAAACAAAGGTTAAACTCCAGTGTTTGTTTTTAACAGTGTACGGAGCCAGACATTGTTTTGGAGCCGGTGTCTGCTGACCCTAAACTGTCCTTTATCTTAAGGTTCTCTTGGAGACTAGTTACTCACCGCCAAGCAGAACGAGACAAACACAAGACAACAGCCACAAATCAGACTCGACCATCGGCGGGACTCCGGTGTCGTCTGTTCGATTTTCATTCTTTTTTTTTTTTTTCGGGGGTGACACACAAAAGGACGGGGCGATGTCTGGAGGACGATCAATAATTCATGGAATAAACCTCCTCCTCCTCGTCGTGCAGGGTGGGGATGATCGGATGGATACATCAGGCTGCCGCTGCAGAGTCTGTGTGTGTTTTTTTCTTTATTAGGAATATTGTATGTTAAAATGGAGCACACACACACACACACACAGACACACACACACACAGATTCGACATGCTCAGGCTGATCTTCAGCTGACATTTGAGACGACGTCTTCTTCCTCATTTACTCATTTGATTGTTTTATCGTGTTAGAGACGCTTTCTAAGTCCGTATTTGAGTTTTTTGAGTGGTTTTGTTGTTGTGTGATGATACTTTGGTGTCACACACACACTCTCTGTACAGTTCATGAAGTTATGGGTCAGATGAGGTCAAAACGTGACATTTAAATGAAGCAGGAGAGAAAAACTGAGTGTGTACATCCGTGTGTCTCTTATTAGGGGTGTGTGTGTGTGTGTGTGTGTTGGTAGTCGAGCTTACATCACAGTAACAAAAGGACCAGAGGGAGCTGTTTTGTGCTCTTTGAAGTGTGTCTTTTGTAACATCTCTTACACAACCTCTGTGTGTGTGTGTGTGTGTGTGTGTGTGTGTGTGTGCCT
Organism: Protonibea diacanthus; assembly: GCA_028641955.1. Taxonomy (NCBI): domain Eukaryota; kingdom Metazoa; phylum Chordata; class Actinopteri; family Sciaenidae; genus Protonibea; species Protonibea diacanthus. The sequence continues at coordinate 1,213,380 of CM053979.1, read as the reverse complement.
CAGAAGCCTCTTGTTGCTCTGTAATGAGGAGGAATGATGTAGGAAATCGCGCTGATGCAACACTCACACGGCTCTACATGCTCGTTTGTTCTCTGAGGATCTGTCTGGATCTCGTTTAGACGTGGCCACATCATTGAGTCTTCAGCGTCCGACAGGAATAATCTGTAAGACACGCGACTCCATTCAGATTCAAACTTTCAAATGTTTGTTTTCTGAGCAGAGTTTGGATGCTGCACGCTGACGTGGTTCATATTAAAATATAACTGATAGCTGGAGGTCATATTCTCTGTATAAACATGAAGTCGTTTCATCGTTCTTTGTGGTGGAAAATAGTTTTTTTTCCTCCAAACTAAAAAATAAAACACAAAAATCAAGTAGCATTTAGAAACAGTTTAATTTGATATGAAGTCATTGTGTCATTGAATAAGCTCCTTGTGTTATTGTGTTATTGTATTATTGTATTATTGTGTTATTTTAAACATCCTGATCCATGAATGTTTTCATAGATTAGTTTGATATAAACTTCTCGGAGGTTGTAGTTGTTCGTGTGATTAATACCTCTAAATCCCTCTAAAAATATAAACTGTATAAAATGGATTATTCATCACACGTTAACGTTGCCAACGACGTCAGAAACGTTCCGATCACGGCTCATTTTTCTGGGCGCTCCGTCCTGCAGCCTGCACAGACACACTTTGCACCAGCAGCAGTTGTTGTAGTCGTCTCCGTCACCTCGATGCACGGCGGCGCAGACCTCTGATTCCTGAACGCAGCACTCTGAATGAGTTTCTCCTAAAATACAATAATCCTGGAGTCTCTGTGGGATTGGTCCGTTTTCAGCAGTTGGCACCGCCGCCGGTCAGGACTAACATTGAGATGTTCGGTCATCTGATGGGCTCGAGGTGTGTGTGTGTGTGTGTGTGTGTGTTCAGCATCGTGTTGGGTGACCGGCTGTCTGACGGAGCTTCGCTTTGTTTGATGAATGCATGACGGAGACAGAGAGAGAGAGAGAGGCTGCAGCAGGGAGGTCAGGTTCATGTGTGAGCATTTTTCTCACCCATTACCTCCCCTGCCTCCCCTCCAGACAGCATTAGTGGAGGTCAAGGGTTACCACGGTGCCTGTTGGCGGTATGTTAACCCCTTAACAGAGGTTTGTGCATGTGTGTGTGTGTGTGTGTGTAGATGCCTATTGACCTCTCAGGAGAGCTGCCCTCCGAGCCATGTTCCTCCAAATGGAGTCTGAATATACGAGCGGTGCTGCTCCACCTGAATGCTGCAGCTCAGCATCTCTGAGTGTGTGTGTGTGTGTGTGTGTGTATGTACATATCACTTGCATGTGAAGCCTCGGCCTCGTCAAGCCGATCTGTCAGCCGGCACGCTAGAATCAGTAGGAAAAAAAACGGGAGGGTTGTAAACTCCCAAACACACCCATTCACATTCTGGCCCTCTCGCTCTGCTTTTGTTATGAGCTGTTTTCCTTCCCAGGCACGCAAACCATGCCCGCAGCTTGGCAGGAATACGACACATACACACACACACACACACACACACACACACACACACACACACACACACACTCTGGATCTCTCTCTGCTCTGCTCAGGCCATTTATTTGGCTGGTAATGCAGCCGAGGAGGGTTTGGCGGTAAAATTTACTGCTTGGGGAGACTTCATCAGGAAGCTGGCCGGTGTTACGGCTGACAGTGTGTCTCTCTCTGTCCGTGGCATCCACGGAGTCCAACGTTCAAATTCTTCACTCTGTGTCCGACGTTCAGATCTGCACCTCCAAACATCAACCAGGTCACCAACAGCAGACACAGCAGCAGCTAATATTACTGACTAGTCCAACAGCAGTCAGCCCAGCTCGGCGTCTGTCTTTCAGCCTTTTATTTCACCAAGCTCTCACCAACCACTAAAAGTCAGTCCCAGATTTACTCTTGTCCGGCGGCTTCTTGCTCGCTCACTCTCTCCTTTTCTCTTCTTAGCTTCCTCCGTCAGCGTCCTCTTCACTCTCTTCTCCTCTGCCATTATGTCCGTAGAAGCTGCTGAGCCCGGTTACATTGCCCGCTTCTCCAGCTCCTGTTCTGGCACAACGCTGGCTCTGCTCCCCATCAGCATTCCCTGTAAACCTCCTCTTCTTCCAAACCTCCTTTGGTACAAACACTAACACTCCCCCCGGTGCTTGGAGCTCACAGTCCGGACAGCCTGGCTAACAAACTGAGCTAACATGAGCTAAAACTACCTAGTAAACTGAAATAACATTAGCGAACAGCAGCTAACAAACTGAGTTAACAGCAGCTACAGTTGTCAGCCAGCGTTACGTACATGGTGTGAGAACAGACGTACGAATAACAGACACATTCACCTGATCACAGGTCGGTGTGGATCAGCAGGAGTTAACGTCACATGCTGCTCTGATTAATGACCGTTCATAGATGATGACAATGGTTTAAACATCTGCCTCGTCTGTGGCTGCAGTTCAGGTTGCCAGATGCGGTCAGTGAGAACAAATTTAGGTTTTTACAAACACGTTGGTGTCAAATCTGGCAACCTCGCTGTGATGACAAGACTGTGGGATGCTGCAACTGCAATGCTGGCAACTGTTGTTGCCAAAGAAACGAAAAAAAAGAAGAAAAAAAACTACAAACTGGCATTTTTACACGTCTGTTTGTGTTCAGATTAAACTAACAAGATGTGTGAAGCTTAAACAGTTAATTGGATCGATCGGTCACTGACTGAAAAACTTGGTCACTTGGTTCATTATTTCAATGATTTTTCTCAGGAAAACAGGAAAATATAAAATATAATTCTGGTTCCAGCTCATTAAATGCCATTAATGTTTGATTTTCTTGGTTTTCTTGGACTGGTTGGTCAAACAAACATTTGTGGTTGTCATGGTGGCTGTTGGGCTTTTCACAGTATTTGCTGACATTTTATGACCAGATGATTCATGAATTAATGGAGAAATTGGCATTTTTATGTAATGAAATGACAGCCTGCTTCCAGTCTTCACATGCAGCTAAGCTAACCACAGCTCCATCTCTTCATATTTTCATCTCTTCATCTTTCACTTCTCTCAAACTGATTTAAAAATAGATGAAGGGAACTCTAAAAGCTGCTCATGTGAATGACCTGGACTTCATCCACTGCTACTTTTCCAAGGTCAGAGCTGAGAGCGCGTTAGGGCGTGTTTGTTTGTGTGAGATTAAACTGAGAGTGTGTATGAGTGTGTATGCACGTCAGTCAGATACATATTACATGCGTGTACTCTGTGTGTGTTTGTGTGTTTGTGTGTGAGTGAAGGGTTCACTGTTAAGTCATGACCAGACCATCCCAATGGAAGCAAAGTGCCAGCTTAACATCCAGTTTAATCCTACTGTACCGGGTCAGCCACAGGGCACACACACACACACGTGTCTGTATGTGTGTGTGTGTGTGTGTGTGTGTGTGTGTGTGAATATGGGGATCATGATTGTATAATGTGATTAAGGTCAAGCGTGTGCGCCGCTTTTAGTGTGTGTATTTATTAGTATTTGGCATGTTTGTGGGTCTACATCCAGCCTGCGCTCCTTCAGCTGCGCACAATTACATGGCTCAGTGTACGAGCTAATAACACACACACGCACACACTCATCCATGCTCTTATTTTTTAACTTCACTTACGTGAAAGAGTACGAAAACATGTTAAATAAAGTTCTGATCTTTGTATTGTTGATCACCATCAGTAAGCAGAGGGACTTTCCCGGCTCTTGCTGCCCAGGCGGAGGCGGTTTTCTGTGGGAGAGTTCGCCGAAGAGTCGGTAGGCTGGACTGACCACATAAATCTGAAGATCTTTTCTCAAATAAGTTGCCAAAGACACAAGCTACTACCACAGTACTGCTGTTTTCATCACGTAATCACCATTGAAAAACAGCAGAAGTTAACCAGCTGTAACTGCCGTAGACGGAGGCTGTTTTTTCCAGGAGAGAGTTTGCCGAAGAGTCGGCGGGGAGGACTGACTGGGTCGTGGGGGACTTCGGTCTATTCAGGCCGTTACAAAGGCATGTTTGAGGATTTCAGTGTGTGATTTAGCGATGAAGTACAGATGTCAGTACAGAATCATCAAAAATGACGAAAGTTGCAGCACAGACGGGACACGACAAGTTCAGGCTCATTACTGAACAAATTATTATCCAGCTTTTTAATATCACAAAGAATAAACTTCCATTAATGTTCAAACCCAGTTTATATGAAGATGATGATGTTCTTATTTTTTAAATTTTCCAACAAAGAAACAGACAACGGAGAAAAAAATGTACCTGAGATTTCCAAGCTTTCCTCTCTCTCTCTCTCTCTCTCTCTCTCTCTCTTTCTTTATTTCACCGTATCATGAGGTCAGAGGTCGCGGTACGCCTTGAGATGAAGGTAATGGCCTTTGAAATGACTTTGTTAGCTGGATACAGAGAGACATGTGGCCCGGTCAGTCCCAGCAGGAGGTCGGGAGGTGAGGGTCATAACACACACACGCACACACACACACAGTCAGTACTGTCAATCAAAGCAGGTCATGAAATCATGGAAGTCCTGATTTGAACAAGAACCTCCTGATGAGGTTAATGATGTCACCAACTTCCATTGTTTATCAATGCAGCTGTAATTATCGGAGTGTATAACTGGTTTGTTCTCGTCATCTGAGGTCCAATGAAGGAAAATCTCAGTGCTGCAAACGTATAATTTTAGACAGACTGACATATTTCCACGACAGTTTGATGTATCGCCATGCAGAGACTTTCATGTTCCCCTTAGGGTGAACTGTTAGCTAATGTAAGTATGCTAACACATCAAACAAAAATAGTCACATGATAAATATTAGACCGTCCAGACATCAGTTTGTTAGCATCGTCATAGCCGATGATGGCTCGAGCACAGTCTTGTAGAATGACTGCAGCTTGTTTCAGCACAGTGTGCTCCAGATTTCATCAGCTGAATCTGTTTTGGCAGACCGGCTAACAAACTGAGCTAACATTAGCTAACAGCAGCTATAATTTTAAAAAATGCTCGCCTGCTGAAGTCAAGAGTCGGTCGTACCACCGTCTTGTTCCAGACGTTCAGCTGACTTCACTGTCCTCAGCAGAGCGGCCGCTGACTCAGTCACAGTTTTGTGGTTTGTGGTCGTTGCGGCTGAGTTTGTAAAGTTCACAAGTGCAGAAATTCGACTGGAGAAGTTTGAGTCGATCTTTTTCTTTTCAGCTGATGACTTGGCTGCTAATTTTGGCTAATTGCCCAGCATTTATTAAAGCTTCATTAAAGTCTGGATGTGAGATTATGATGTGTTTTACAGCCGTACTTAGACCATACGGTACAACCTCTACAAAACTTACAACAGACTTTACGGCGATGTTGCTGAAAATCAGATTATTCATGAAGCCTGACCATTAAAAAAATAAATAACGCTCTCTCTTCGTTAACCTTTGGGTCTAAATATTTCCTTCAGTCCGGGATGTTTAAGATGTTTCCTCTGCCACATTTAAAAGGTTAAAATTCAGCGCTTCCCTCCGCCTGCACAGCCTTATCCCCCCGCTCAGTCTCTCTTAGAAGATTATCTTATAATACCCATCATCCAGCGCACTGCTCTCTGGTTGAGTTGTTTTATGATGTATTCTGGGAAGAAGCTCTCCTCTGGTTAATGTCCAAATTCTGCTGTAATGTGCTCATGTAAAGCTTGAATTAACATCAGACAGAGCTTGGCTCCCGTGTTTATCCCTTCATATGTAATTTTAAGGATCATAAGGTCACAGAAGCTTCACTTCCTGCCATGTTCTGCCCCCGTCTCCCTCCATCCGTCCTTTTCCACTTTGTCTTTAACTGGATGTTTTATGACCGTCCTCCAAAATAGCCGTTTGATTTTGTGCAGTTATTATTGTGTTTCCCCCAGCAGGTCTGTACATACAGTAGGTCCCTGTATCTCTGTGATGTTTAGCATGTTTGACCTTCTCTTCATGCTGTCTGTCCACTGTGCTCTTGATTTGTGGGTTAAATATACATGTTCACATTCAATTTACTGTTCAGTAGCAAGATTTCAGACCTTGTCTTGGGACGCAGCCTCATTAAAACAGAGTGCTGCTCTCACTGAGTCACGTCTCACCATTAAGAAGCCTACAGACTCTTCATTTTCTGGATGTTCAGTTAAAGCCGAGGCAATCTACTACTGAGAGAAGAATCCGTTACAGTCAGAGAATCATAATAATATGTAAATGCAGCTAAAACTTCCAAGGAGTGAGCCGCAATTATTTCACTGGCAGTTTATGGCTAAATGATTTATTTTTCTCCATGCAGGCCATCAATAATGCATTGAACTTATGACCCAGAGTTATAATGATGCACATGACTAAGTGATAAAATGGAAATGAAACATCTGATTCCACCATGTAGCAATTAAAAAAGCTTGTTTTTGCTTCAGCTTTGGCGGCACGGCGCGTGACGTGCACGCATTCGAAGTGAGTGTGCACGTGATCGACTGTCCGGCTTCCCCTGCGACAGGGGAATGTGCAGCTTCCACCGGCTGTGTGTGTGTGTGTGTGTGTGTGTGTGAGACTGCACTGAAGGGCAAATGTGATGTAAAGAATACGAGGCAGGGATGGATGGGTGAGATCAAACCAGCCGTGAATACCAATGTGCTGCTTCCCGTCTGTCTCTGTCCGTCTCTCTCTTTCTCTTTGTTCAGCCTCGCTCTCGTTCTCTGACATCACCTGAAGCGTCCAGTGTTGTTCTCAAAGATTTGTGTTATCTCTGCTGCAGAGTAAGAAAGGACAGCCTGACTGAGCTAAAGTAGAACATACGCTTTATGTACAACCCTAATTCCCCCAAATAATCAGGAACCAAATGCAGTTTATAAATCAACCTGCATCAGTTTCAAACAAAGACGAGATGTTTAATGTTCAAACTCACAAACTGTACAGAGAATTTCATGATGGATGAACGTGTTGAACACACGACACGATTCCTTTCACCCAGGAGGACCGGCTTGTTGTCCCGTTAGTTAAAGTTTCAGTTCTGTTTCCATTCACAGTAACAAAACTACTTGGTTAGGTTTAGGAAAAGACGTTTGGTTTAAAAAAAAGTGTTTGGTTTAAAATAACGTCGTCATTCAGTCAAAAACTTCAGTCAGCCTTTGTTTTCTACCAAACGACCTATTTTGGTTGGTGCCGATTTTTGTGATCTTCCAACAGCAGAAGTACAGCCGCGATGTAGCGTCCTGGTGAAGAGAGCGTGGATGGTTGATCATCGAGGACAATCACACCCAGCACCAAAACCGGAGACATTTAGGCACACTGTGACGGGCAAATATCACAGCACACATGTCAAGGAAGAACTTCCAACTTAGAGAAATTGATTTTGTAGCCTGGAAATTGACTGAAACAGTCAATCACATCTAGAACAGCCGCTACTGATTGGTAAGAAGTAAAAGAACATCATCAGCTTATAATGAATTCATCTTCCTTGACTACAAACTGAAGAATGTATACAGAGGAGCAGAAATGTCACTGCCCAACAAGTCTCATGTTATAGAGACTTAAATCATATAAATATGATTTCCACAACTACTGTAGATTGAATGAATGTAGCATGTGAGACAGACTGAAAACTGGAATGCGTCCTGTGTTTGCAGAATGTTTGACATCTGGGATTTCTCCTTTTTAAAGACTCAGTTGTTTCTCCTGAAGTGAAGTTTTGCACTGTTTAAAATCATATTGTTTGCCAATGAAAAAGTTTTGCTGTATAAGAATGGACACGCCATAAAAGACTCTCTTTACATGCATTGTTTACAATCCCTCCACAGTGAGCTGCTCAGAGATTTGGTTGCAGCAGATATTGTTGAAATTGCTCGTCACCAGACTCATTTGGGCCCAGAGCGTCTCGCATATTCAGACATTTCTCTTTAAGTTATTATAATTTAAGCCATTAGGTCCAATAAAGATTTAAAAGTCTCAAAGAACCACATAAAGATTTTATTCTCCAGAAACGTGAAAGCCCGAAGAACCCTCGACCTCGAAGGTTTTCCCTTCTGCATTGCTCACAGTAGATTTGGGTGGAGCGGCACTCGGTGTCCTGTTGGGTTTTGGAAACATGCTGTATGTCATGGTCATGGCATCACTTTGCATTGATAAGTATGTTTTTCTCTCCACATCTCCGTGTTTGCCTCACAACAGCTTCCCTCCTTTCTCTCCGTCCACGTTTCACTGGGGATCTGCTGTTTTTCAGTGGTGATCATTTAGTTTTTTTAAATCAGGCTTACTGTTTTCTCCTCCTGACTCAGCCCGATCTGAATAACTAATGAGTCGGTTTTCTTTACCTCTGGGCAGCTCTGGGAACAGCTGGCCACAGAGTGGGCTGATCAGCATGCACGAAGCACTTCATCCTGCCTTTTATTTTGTTGAATTTACTCTTAAATTGGTCAGCTTGGAGCGGCTCTCAGCCTTGGAAGGCTTCGTGAATTCAGCCTCTGGGGTTTCACGACTCCAGATGATGTGAATTAGGCCTCCGTTAGCTAACCTAGGTGACGAATTGTTTATGCTAAGTTTAGGAATAAACTCATGAAGGAGCATCTAGGGATAAGTAGGTGTTTGTAAGGTCTTTTTTTCCCATTCTCGTCATTATTCGTCCTCCGTTTTATCTCTCTACCAGCGTCCAAGAAAAAAACTGCTAGAGCGATGAATTTATTCATTTTTGTGAACATGTTGACCATCTGAAGGTGGTATAGCTAATGTGTTAGCAATCAGTGACGTACATCCACGTCCAGCAGACACAGAGCAACATCACGATCCCCGTAGAGATGTTTGTGTCCATCTGAGGAATCCAAAAAGTCCAACGGCTTCATCTCCGCCAACTCCTGAGAATAATACGTGGCTCCTCAGCTGCTAGATGTTCGACTTGCTTCACCATCTAACTTGTCTGCAGTTTGGTGCTGGGCGGGTAGCGTTCAGTGGCTTCATCAGAGCTCTGGTACAGTCACGCAAAACCAAAACATTTAGCTAAAAGAGGCTTAAGTCGCTGAAGCTCCATCATCGACAGAGTCGGCCGGATGTACGGCCGAGTCCTTGATATCGCTGAGCAAACCCGATCACTTCTGTGCAGACTCTGGCTGTCCGTGGTCGTATCCGAGATAGTTTGGCTTCATTTATGTACAGTGGGAGGAAGCAGAGGCGCGTCGTCCATCTTTATATATTTCAGTGGATGTAACCGCTACCCACCCCGTCTGAACTTGCCGTCTTGGGTACAGACTACTTTGGTCTGAGGCCAGAGCTATTGTTCAAAATGGCACGGCAGCCAGACAAAGCGTTACACCGCCTTGTTGGTTTGGGTCTATAACAGATATACATTAAAACACGTCCTTCAACAGAAACTTCAGCGTCTTCACATTCGGCGGAATCCAGCGTCGTGACTTTGCCGCCTCCAGCCGCTGACCCGCTGTGTTTTACAGGCTCCACGAGTTATGGCAACACACTTTAACAGCTAATCTGTAGCAAGCTGCCCTGCTAGCCTGCAGTGCTCTGCTTGCTCAACCACACGGAAAGTTATAGAGCCCCATTACGAGGCTCTATCAAGCCCCTCATATTGCTTGAAGGTCAAGGGCACTTTATATGAAAGATATGAAATCTGCCTGATATTATAAGGACTGAGAGGAATGAAAGAAAGAGAGAGGGAGAGTCATTTCCCTCCTTAGGTTCCTATAAAGAGACAATCTCACCTTTCCTCTCATGCTGGGAGGTTTATGGGCGGCCGGGGAGCTGTAATTGGTGGATGACAGGCTGAGCTCTGAGGCGGGAGGACCACAGGTGACGGTAATCTGCTGGATCTCATGGTGAACGTACATGTGGCGGCATATGCACACGCACACACGCACACACGCTGGAAAGCAGGCCACATGTTCTGATGTGTTTGTGGTGCCTTTGAGGGATCGGGAGTAATGAGTTTTGTATTCTCAGTAGAATAATAAAAGTCTCTCTCTTCTCTTTGTCTGAAACAAAGAGATATATTTGTTATATTTCAAGGCTGCTCAGTTTTATTCACTCGCCAACATTCATGTTTCATTTTTAACTGTTCAGTGGTAAAAAAAAAAGAAATATGCACCACACTTACTGTAGGACGGGCCAGCAACAGGTGACGTTTTGTTAGATAGTATATCATAAATATTACATGCATGCAGAAGGGTTTAATCTCACTGATCGTCTGTCTTCGTGTGACCTTGCAAAGGTCCATCCACGGTGCCTCACAAAGCTCGGGTTGTTTCATACTCCATCTGCGTCTGATACCGACGCCATGGTGCCCTTTAGCAACACACTGGACTTGCATCGACCCCATTCGAGCCAGGTGATGCAGTCAGACAAACACACACTTTCAGGGTTAGCCTAAAATTTAAGTTACATAATGATACGTATGTAAATGTGACTTTAAGCCTCAATATAATCTGAACAGTTCTACAACAAATCAACAACCAAACAAGCCTTTAACAGGACGAAGCACGAACCTGCCGGCTTAAAACGAATCAGAATGTTTAAGATCACGTTAACGGGATGAAGGAGGAGGCGTGTTTCTCCTGATGTAGCTTAAAGGTTGATGGACAGCTGAGATGGAGCTCGTTGAAATGTGGCGAGATGAATATAATGCATCATTAACACAGGTCGTAACGGCAGAGAGCTAAATGAGAGTGTGTGTGTGCGTGTGTGTGTGATGCAGTGTTATCGCCTGACATTGGTGTGAATGTGTTTGTGATGACAGAGAAGAAAACCTATGAAATGATGTAACCTGGTTTGAAAAGAGACGCTGTGTGCTCGGAGCGGTGAGTCGAGGCGTCGTACCTGTGTGTTCCAGCCCGGTGGTCAGTGTTCGAGTCCAGCAGGCTGCTCTGACCTCACCCCTGGCGTGGACTCAGACCCTGCAGCTAATGGCAGATGTCCTTTCCTTCTCCTCTCTCTCCTCTCTCTATCTCTTCTTCTCTTTTTTTCCATCCATCCCTGCTTTGCTGCCTTTTCTGTGTGTCCTCTCTCCTTCTCTGCCGTTCTATCTTTGTCGTCATCGCTGATTCTCTCCTTTTTCAGCGTCTCTGTCGGCCTTCCAAATCCAGCCATATGAGCGTTTTCTGATCTCCCGCCTCAGTGGTTGAGGTTTGATTAAGTTTTGGGCAGCAGATTAGCACTCTGGCTTCTGGCTCATGCAGTGTCAGTGGGCCTCTTTCCCCTCTTCATACATCTGATCTCATGCGTGTGCAAGCAACTGAAGCGAGCCTCGAAACAGGCATGATAGTGTGTGTGTGCTTCGGTCTGAAATCTGAGGACGATACAGTAACGTCTGTCTGAACACAGATGATTTCCTTTGTGGTTGTAAATCTCCTGTCGGTGTAAAGTGTTAAATGAAATCATCATTTATCGTAACAAAGCTCAAATCCGGACCTTCCATAGTTTAGTTGGCTTCAGTCGCCACATTAATACGTCCAAAGTGTGTATGTAGTGTCAGTCCTTCTTCATACGTCCCACCACGCAGCAGCTTCTAGACGTTTTCATGTAGTTTGCTAGAAGTAAGAACGAGGAACTTTCACATAAAACGAAGCCGGTGGAGAGCGATGAACTGTTTCCCCCTCCGGCGTGGCTCACTTACTTGTCTCTGTGGATTTCTCCTACGAATACTCAACATCAACAGTCACCAAGTTTGGAGACAAACTTCCAACACTGTTGTGTGAGTGGACAAAAACTGGACGCGCACGTTGTGATGTGAAGACTGATGGGGGACAGTCGTCCAGGTCTCTCCACCCGGTCTGGACAGTTGGCTGATGAAACCAAAGTGTCTAATCTCAAGTCTTTCGGTCCAGCTGCTGATTTTTGTTTGAGATTTTTGCGACTGACATCGAGACATACCTGTGAATAAACAACTTTCCCTGAGATTAGACTTGTTTGATAAAGTTTTACTCACCTCCAGCTCTGTCTGTACGGGCCTTCACGCCTCTCCGTCCGGGATCTCAACCAAACTCTGTTCATGTTTGTTTTTGTGCAAGACAGTCGGCGTTCTTGCAGGATTTGGGGCTAACGGCTAAAAAGTCTGTGCAAGTTGGTGGAAACAATCTTTGTTTGTGGTTTGTTGGGTCTCTGTAGGGTCCAGTTAGTCTTCAGGTTTGTCTGCACCGAGTCTGGGCACAAAAAGGTGAAAGAAACAGCATCGACAGTGTCGAGACATGTCCTGCAGTCTTACTTACTTACTGTCAAACTTATACAGGAGCTGTAAAAATAACTTGTTTTGCTGCTGAAGGCAAAAATGACACGAGGTCAGTCGTGATGAAAGCGTGAATATAGATTATTTTAAGCATTTCAAAAACATCCACGGTGTTTTTTTCACATTAATGAAATCTCCTTGAGATAAATATGAGACGATGTAAACTCTGGGACATGTGGACCAATCGGGACGTGTCCTCAGCTGGCCCTCAGTGAACGACCTCATTGTTATCATGCAGCTGAGAGCGGCTGATCTGTCCCGAGCCCGATGCTGCTTTCAAGGACCTCTGATTAAATTAGCTTCCCCAACGAGCTCAGTGTGCACACTTTAATTCCTCGACTTTCTGCCTAATCTCATTAGCTTCATTCTGGCTTCGACCCGCTCGCTCGACCTAAAGGGATTCTCCTCGATGACACACACACACATCTACAGATGACTATGTACACACACACACAAATCAACAAACTGGGCTGAAGGAGTTTTTTTTATTCAATTAGTCAAAAAGTGTGAGAGGTTCCTGCTGCGGATCGAATTCGAATTTGTGCGAGCGAGTCGAGGAGTGCTAATGCAGAGCTTCTGCTCCTCCACGTACACGAGATAATGGCTCTGATCTGTAACCTCGGGGTTGCTGAACGCTCCTCTGTGGCTCTGGTGTCACTCCAGGCTTTAATTTTCAGCCGTCCTGAGATGACTCTTAAACTGAAGAATTAAAGTCTGAAGACACGGCAACATTAGAGCTGTATATCAAATCTTTTCCCAGACATGAAATTGATTCTCTACTGAGTCCAATTTTAGCCCGAAGAGATTTTATGTTTAGCATACATGACTCTTAATCTCTCACGGATGATGAGCAGAAACTTCTGATCATCAGTGCTCTATGTAGTGTCTTTGCATTGCAAATTTTTGCACAAGGTAGCGTCTCTTAGCGTCTCTAATCCATCCACGTCAGGTGATGTAGTTTGAGAGTCTGCACAGGGAGGTTACATGAGTCAAACACGTCTGTATAAAACTGGACGTGGTTTCTTTGTGAAGCTCGGTGTGGTGGCTCTGCCCGTCTCCATCTTGGCAGTCCCAGACAAAGGTGTGGAGCCTGGGTGGAGCTGAAGCTCAAACAAGCCCAGAAGACAACACCCAGCTGTCAATCAAAGTCTCTCAATTCTGCACAACTTTAGCCTTATTATAATTTAAACAAGTGGAACCAAAAGTCGACTTACGAAGGTGGCTTTCATCACGTGTCACATGATTGTCACGTGACGTAACCTAACTTAACCAAGTAGTTTTGTTGCCTTAAGCTGATGAACCATTTCACAACATGTTTAAAAACCACGGGTCAGTACGGGTCGGGTCGTGACAAAGCGTTGTTGGTTATTTGACGACCCGGCATGAGAGCAGGTCGGTACATTCCCTTATGCTGCTCCACAGTCAGTGTGTTGGTGTCAGTAGATGGCGGTTGAAGCAGACAGGAGGACCAACATGAAGCTAAACAATGACCTGATGTGGACAAACGTCACCACATTTGAATGTTTTCACCGCTTACCTTGACGCCAGCAAAGAAGGTGAAGCTCTCCGAAGTTCATCAGACTTCACGGACAAACACGGAACAGTTGCTGCTCCGCCACTTCGCTGGTCCACAGCTGCTAACGTACAGTATGTGAAGTTATGATCCAAAAGCTTCATCTTCAGATCTGCACTGAGTCAAAGGCAGTGCATGAAAGTTAACAGAGGAATGATGTCAGCCGTCTGGCTGCAGCTTCCCTCGAGTCGATGTTGGCAGCTGCTTCTTGTTTTGCGCAAATCCTCGATGCCGTGTCTGACAATAGAACCGGCATCACGTCAATGAGTAAAACCGCTTTGTCCAAATCTGTGAGGGTGTCACACTGTCCCACGTCAGCCGGTAATACACTTAAAGACGTCCCTGTTGGTCCAGGTCCCAGCAGGATCAGCCCGAGGTCAGATTGAGGGCAGTTTAAGGAGGTCAGAAGTTGGCTGAGAGTTTTCAGGAACTTTCTAGGTGACGGGGTCACCGCTCGGTTTCCCACATTCGTTTCACCGGCTCCAGACGAGCTGCATCCTTTGGGTGCCAGCACAGATTCACATGGTCATTGTTTTAGTTTCATTCTGCAGGCAGCATCATTGTTTTATGTAAAGAGGAGCTGGCAGCCAACACCATTTCTGCATTTATTTATAATTCAAAAAGAGCAGCAGAGAATCAAAAGAAGAGTGTGGAAGTGAAGCACGGGCCAGTTTTCACCTGAACATACGAACGCCGGCCAGGAATGTTGTTGTGTTGTCTTGCTGCGTGCTCTGTTGACTCCTTCAGTGTCAATACTTCCTACTGAATTGTACTCGAGTCAAAAGTTGAAGAACTTTTCTATCGATTGAGGCTGAGAATTGACTGAGCCGGCTGCCGCGGAGTCTCTGAGGTAGTCGACTTTCATCTCAGAGATCCACAGCGAGGCTGTTTAATAAGTGATGAGGCAGCCGACGACTGTGGCCAAGCCTGCTTATAAAGATAATCCATATCTGATATTATATTCACACACGCTTTGACACACTACTTGAGAGCAGAACACTGTTTGATGGCGGATAACTGAGAAGTCAGCAGGAATGCTACAGCGTGGTCGTACGAGTACGTGTGCACAAACTCGTTGAACACAAAAGACGAAGTCTGGATCTGGACGTCTGAACTTCTCTGCCCTTCAGACGATCTCTGTCCAAACCCACAATTTATTCTGATCAGGTCCACAAAGAGCCTCCAGCAGACTTTCTGCAGGCTTCCAGAGAGTTCAGTTTGGGCATGGACTTTTTCGGACTTTCGGAAATGAACCATAATCCACAGAAAAATGGATGCGATGTTCTGATTCTGATGAACACATCACAGTACGTACGACAAAGCTTCGTGCGGGCTCAGATCTTTGCTCATTGTAGCTGGCTAACAGAAACTTGATGCTCAAACATTTCCTGCAAGTTTCTTTGAACAGCCAATGAAAATACAGATAATAATGATCATGTGTTGACAATAATTATCGCTATGATGATGAAGGTGACATTTAATGATGACTTTGATGATGACAGTGGTCATAATAATAATGAAGATTGATGATTGATGAAGATGATAACAACAACAACAACAATAACAATTATGATGATAATGATGGCAACAAAGATGATGACCATAATAAGGGTGGTGATGATGATGATGATGATGATGATGATGAGGAGGAGGAGACTAATGGTGGTGATGATGCTGAAGATCTCAGTGTAAATGACAGCAGCTCTGTGTTCACATATGATTAATTACTCTAAATGAGGATTAGAAGTCTGCAATTACTCAGTGATAACACAAGGACCGAGTCCTGATTATAAGGGTTAATTATCATGACCCGTCTCCACTCTGCTGTGTGTGTGTGTGTGTGTGTGTGTGTGTGTGTGTGTGTGTGTGTGTGTGTGTTACACACTAGGACTTTTCCTATTAGGGGTCTACAACCCTCTTTTTTCCTCAATGTCAATTAGGTGCCTGTTAATTCTTTGTAAATGTCATTTAGAAATGTCATATCTTAAAATAATGAAATGCAGACGCTGAGGACTGAGGTCTGTCTCTCTGCTCCGTCCTTTATTATTGCTGTGGTCCAATGACAAACTGTCCTGCAGATGCTCAGCTGCACAATTAAGAATTCATTTAAGATTGTTGAGTGGCCAAATAATAAATGACCAAATCCACTGATAGTTAAAACGTAATTAAAAAATCACTAAATCTGGAGCTAATAACGTATTTTTGGTTTTGGTATATTTCATTTTACCAGGCAAGGTCTGTGAGGTGAACTGCTGCTGCTTTTGTTGTAAAACAAAACACAAAATGTTTTCTGTCCTTACTCTGAACTAAAGTGGATGTTAAAGGGACAGTTCACCTCTAAATCAATAAAAGAATTCATCCATCCACATTGTTTTGGTGTGAGGTGCCAAGTTTTGCAGATGTGCAAAGTCTCTTTCCAGGAATCATGATTCGGCTACTCAGGATAAGAAGTTTCATGTTGGATTTTCCTTCTACCAAACTGAAAGCACTGTCCACACCTGCACTCTCTCAGCTCAGCTTTTGGACTGACATTCTGTGTGAGGAATAAAAAATAAATGGTTTTATTTTATTCTAAAGTAAAGTAGATGAAGTAGATATACAGTCTGTTTTCTGATGATTCGGCTACTCAGGACAAACAGCTTCATGTTTAACCCTTTCAGGCTTTCTACCAAACTTCACCTACCAACCGTATCACCACACAGAAGGAAGCTCCTCATGAACCAGAGCTCGTGCTGAGCATGCTAACGTTACACCTCAGCTAAGGAGGGGCCATTAAAGTTTACATCCTGCGCTGTCGGTTAAAGCACCAATTATTTTGTTGCAGCTCCCACGACGCAACAGTTCAACATCTCATGGGAAGTCCATTCATGCCTTTGGTTATCACACATAGGTGTGTCCACATACTTTTGCCCATCATATCTTCCTTCATCTGTTGAATATTGAGCCTTCACATATGAAAAAGGGGGAAGTGGTCTGGTTTGCATTAGCTGAATGAAGTGAGCTTCACTGTCTGAATTGTGTCTTCGTGTGTTTTACGGCTGGAGGCATGCTGGACTTCTACAGCTCTATAAACCTGGCACCTAATATCTGTTATACTATGCTGCAGCTCATTAATGTTTACATACACACCGCAGCCATAGTAACATTATGTATGCATGTGTGAGTGTGTGTGTGTTGTATTGAGCGCGGTGAATCCCCCTCCCTGCAGCTCTAATAATGTTAGGAGCTTTTCTTAGAGCCTTATTACTGTTTCCAGACTTTGTTGGAAGTAATGAGAGCGGGAGGATTGTGACTCAGGAGGAGGCAGAGAGAAAGGCATGATGGATGGAGGGAAACAGCATTATTATTTTTTCTTTTTGGAGTTGAAGCGGCCAGACAGATGAAGGGAAAATTTAAAAAGAGAGGTAAAGCGAGGAAGGCAGGGGAAAGAGAAATCGAAATAACAGCCGCAGAGAGATTTTCAGGATTTTTAAACTTCTGCAGAATAAAAGTTTCTATCCACCTGTTTTCTATGCATGTTTTTACTTTGTGTGTAAAAAAAAAGGCAATGTCACCAGGCTCAGCTGCCTCTATGGACATAATGACAGAGGAGAGAGTGAAGAGGACAGTCAGGAGTAAATCTGGGACTGACTTTTAGTGGTTGGTGAAATAAAAGGCTGAAGACTGAAGCTGTTGGACTAGTCAGTAATATTAGCTGCTGCTGCTGGTGACCTTGTTGATGTTTGGCTGGGATTCTTCCATGAACCAGAGTCTGATCTGAAAGGTCAGAGGTGGTTTACTGTTGTGTATCTTGCACGAGGTTTATGTGTTTAACAATAGCAACACTTCCCATCTTCTGCTTTGCCACTATAGTGGAAATGCGGCTGTGTGTGTGTGTGTGTGTGTGTGTGTGTGTGTGTGTGTGTGTGTGTGTTTGTATCCAGCGTCTCGCCCAGCCCGCCCCTCCCTGCCAGGTCAGTCGGGCTGCTAATGATGTTGTGAAAGAGGAATGTGGAGCAAAAAGATCTTTCAGCTTCTTTGCACGCATATGGAGACACACACACACACACACACACACACACACACAGATTTATTTCTTACAGAACTTGAATTACGCAAAATCAAAAATAAACAATACGCGTTGTTACAAACTGCACAGCTGCTGTTTTTGAAGCCGCTAACTGTGAGTTCATGTTACTGACGGGCTCCAAATGTTTGGCCGGAAAGGTTTCTCAAACACACAAACACACACACACAAACACACACCTTTTGGAAAATGTATTTTTCATTTGCAACCAGTGGTTTTAGTGTTGGAACGTGTAATCAATTACATGGATTTACTGGAAGGTGTATTGCTTCTTCCCAGCAGCAGCATTAGGTCAGCAAACACATTTATAATCACAAAAATTCAAACAGAAATTAATTAATTTTAGTAAAGTAAATCTGCAGAGAGCGTTCACAGCTTTGGTGAACCTGAGCTGGGTAACTGGTTCACTGTCTGCACGTCACAGAGCAGCTTGTTCTTATTTGCAGGCTGTTTGGTACTTCATCGCGCCTCTCTGCATCTAATACAAACGCCATGGAGCCCTTTAGCAACACACTAGACTCACATCTACCCCAAAGTATCTGTGTCAGGTGATACAGTGGGTGGATGGATGGGTCAAACAAACACACTTTAAGTCATGGAATAACTTATTTTCACCAATGACTGTATAAAGAATGGATGTTCTATGCCTGACGTCACCCACAGGTTTCTGGAGCCGCTGTGAAGCTCAGTGTGGCGGCTCTGACCGTCCTGCCTCTTCCACCAAAGACGCGGATCACTGGTGGACCTGAGGCGGGCTGAATGAAGTCTGAGTGCTCTGATAAGCCACCTGTAACCACACCCACCTGTCAATCAAAGCGTCCACGCTCTTAATCCTGCATAACTTTAAGCCTTAATATAATGTGAACAGGTGAGTTGTATATAAATTCACCCTCAGTACAGTTGTCATGAACGGGGAAATTAGCTATAGAGACCAAAACTGTTTTTTGTACCAGGCTGTAAACATGTTTATTTCTGCTGTGAAGTTGGACATTTGAACATGGGGACTTATGGAGACTGACTCACTTCTGGAACCAGCCTCAAGTGGATGTTAGAGGAACTGCAGTTTGTGGCTTCACCTCACAGTCATTAGATTTTAACTCAAATATTCTTTCCCTAAATCTAAACAAGCAGATTTGTTGCCCAAAACTAACCAAACTGTTCAAAGTGCGGTGCAGTGTTAGTGTGTGATGACCCTGAGATGAGAAAGCGCTGCAGAAATATGTCATGTAGTCGCACCATCACAAAGCATGCAGCTCTACCTGTGAATCTCTGTGTGCCGCTCTGTTCTCTGCATTACCAGCATCAGTGACTGAAGCTGCTCGGACAGATTGCCTCTAATTCACACATGCGAGGCTCTGGCTTCTCTGTCGGAAGCAACTTGCGGTTGCTCACTCCAGCTCTCTTTGACACGCAGAGAGGAAGAGCTCGAACCACCAACCATGTGATTAATGGATAAACTGGGCTACCTCCTGAGCCACGGCCGCTCAGGACACTTTACTGTAATGTGTTAGTCGTACCGGCCAACACTGATGCTCGAGCACGCTCAGCTTCACATCCGATTTGCCAAAGTGGGGGGGGGGACACTCGCTTTGTCTGTTTTCAAGCAGATTTTTGCCACCTCTTGTAAAACACACAGAAAACACTGAACCGTCTTTTAAACATTCGCACATTCGCAGCTCCCTGACTACACAACCAAACAAACAAACACACATCCTGATTCGCACAAACACCGACAGCCTCACACTCGCTCTCTTCCTCTACCCACATGTTCATGTTTTCACAGCAGCTGCTGACAAATTGACACGATCCTGGGAATTTTCCCCGCATGGAAACCTGCATTTTTTGTTTTATTTTGGAGCTCTCTGCAGGGCGAGGTCACACTCGGAAAAAGAGAGAGCATGCTGTTCCTGTCAGTCTCGCTCGCTCTCGCTCTCATTCTTTGTGGGAGCTGCTTTTCCCAGGCACGGCCTAAACTGACGTATTGGCAACATTTAACACACACACACAAGAAATAACACTTCTGGACAAACTGTGTGTGTGTGTGTGTGTGTGTGTGTGTGTGTGTGTGTGTGTGTCAGAGTGAGTTCAGGCGCTTGGTTTATAGTGACGTTATGAGTCAGACAGCTAACAGGTTATCTCTTCTTCACTGGAGAATATCTTTTCTAATCTTTTCTAATCCTCTAACCTGAGGCGTCTTATCTCATGCTCTCTTTCACTCTCGCTCTTCCTGTCTCTCTCTCTCTTTGTTGAGGTTCTTAGATCTGTTTCAGCCCTCCACCCTCGTCCGAACTTCTGTTACAGTGTTACCGCTTCATCCTGCTCCATCTCATCTTCAACCAGATTAGAGGGCAGCAGGTCTGACTCACACGGTGACGGTGAAATCTCACTAATATGTGACTCAAGTCATTTGATAAAGTACCAAATCATTTTGTCTTAGTCGGGTAAAGTCATGTGGCATCGTCTGTGCCGACACCTAACCGGACCTGAACCATAGCACTGGGCGTTTAATGCAGTGTTAAATGACGTGTGAAAGTGACCAAATATGACATTAAATGCAACTTAGAGATTTAGATTCAGCCCAAGAAACACAATGTTACAGCGTCAGTGTTGTAACATTTTGTATCTAGCTAACGTTAGCTAACATCAGACTACAACGTCATTTTAATTCATATTTAAACTGGAAAGCACAAACAAGTTATTTCATGTCAAGTCACAAGTCTTTGACTTCAGTCCAGGTCGAGTCTCAGGTCATGTACGTCAGATGAGTTCAGATCAATCCACGTCTGCAAAACCTCATTGCACAATAAACACTGACATTCAGACACAAAGCCTCATGGGAGCTGTAGTTATTCAGTAAAATACTCAGTTGATAAATGGCTGAATGAATTGTGCAGTAAACACATTTATCTTTGAATAAGTCTTCACTGAGAGGAACATTCAGAACTCTGGCTGAGGCAAGTGTAGCGCGGGCTGGATGGAAAGAAGACTCTCTAGCGTGCCTCGCTAATAGTTTAAGAAAGATACATGAAGTTCATTTAACACTGAGCTGGCCGTGATCCACTATCAACACATACAAGGAGAAAAAACTGGAAACTTCTTTCACATTTCAACACGTCGTTTTGTTTTCGGAGGATCTTTTCTGAGAGCGAGCTCGGGCGTTAAGGTAAAGAGCTGGACGGGCGCCTAAGACAAGAAGATTTGTCTTCATCACGGACACTTTTCGTTCACACCTGCACCGAGCGGCCTGTGCTTCTGAATATCCTGAGTCAAAATGAGTGAACACACCCGTCCTGATCGGATTCTGTGGGCTCCATCTGGAAATGTTCTGGCAGCCTCTCTGCGCTGACAGCAAGTGCATTTGTTAAAAAGTTTAAAGCTCTGAATGTGAGCCACGCTTCCCCTGTAACTTATTGGAGTGTGTCCAGCCTCCAGCATCAACCTTCCTTCTGTGTTTTGATCAGTCGTGAGCTGATCTCTGAGCTCTGAGCTACCTGGTATCAGCGTCGGAGCGAGCCGGAGCTGCAGTCGTTTGATATGCAGCAGGCTGTAGCGTGCTCTGTGTGGCAGCTCACACTTAGATTACCACTAATTGCAACCAGAAGGGCCGCGATGAATTCACAGCCTTCATTTGTATGCAGGATGGATGGAAAGCTGTCGGCCACGCTGCTTTGTTGTGCGACCTGAAGCTGAGGACGTTCAGAGTTTGACGTTACAGAACAAGCCGAGGTCAGCAGAGGTTAAAGGTCACTGACTTCTGTTTCCTGTGATAGGTGGAGCACCAAACATCAAAAATACAGCTGATGAATTTATTGTGGGACTGATGCACGTTCATTTTATGATTATTTTAGTCGGACTGAAATATCTACAACTATCGACTGGACCGACGTGCTGATGTGTTCACGTCCCCGTGACCTGAAATGAAAATGTTCTAATGTAGCCGAGCTCAGCCAGTTTGCCACTTTAAGACCTGATGACTGAGAAATAATGGACTGGAGACGTTTCTATTTCTGTGCTGTTCATTGTCTGAATATGTGTGCCGGTGAGTCATGTCGGTTTGAGCGCATACGACCAACGTAGCATCGGTTAAATGGGTCACATCCATTTCAAGAAGTCACAAAGCTAAAAAGATTCACAGAGCAGACGTCCATCAAGCGTCCTCGGTAATACATGTATATATACATATACATATATATACATATACCTCATAAACTGGCACATTTTCAGCAGCATTTAGTCCAAGATCATGTTTTATATCTATTTAAAAAGAAAATTAAAGCATCGATGCTTTTAACAGCCTCACTGTCGGCTAAACATCAGCATCATCTGTCTGTTATATTATCTTTGTCAGCACGCCACCTGGTTCATTTGGCCTGAAGCGTGACTGCATTAGCTCGGCCGGAGCCTCTGAATCTCTGAATAACTAACCTGATAATTGGGCTGAATTTATTCTTTAAAATGTGACGTGCGGCGTGGAGAGAGGCTGAACTAACCGACACAGTGCCTCATCATCTCTGCAGCTCTTCAGGACTAACCTATGATGTCGTTTTTAAACTTTTAACCATTTAAAAAAATCAAAATCACTTTCATTATTCATCACCGCTCTCTCTCTCTCTCTCTCTCTCTCTCTCTGTGTGTGAATGTCGTCTTTGTGAGCGCTGGCAGCGCCGCTGTTTGGGTCGAGACCAGTGGAAGGGGACCGGTTCAAACCCTCCTCGCTCAGATCGACGGGTAGAAAAGATCCTTTCAGAGACGCCGTATTGTTGATGTTAAACTCACTGAGGCTGCCCTCTGGCTGACACCCACACGCCAGCATGTCCTCTTTCATGCTGCAGCCATGAATATGCAGCATGTGTATTATTTATGAGGTGGACTTGTTTGTGAACCTGATTTTTTTCTTTTAATGATTCATTTCTTTTTACTTTTTTACTTTTTGCTCGTCTTAAACAAGGAAATCTGTCAGTATTCCCGCTCACACACACACACACACACGCCCATGCTGGTATGTGATTATCCCCAAACATCGTCCTCTTCTTCTTGTAATTGCATTTCACCTGCGTCACCTGGGGATTTCCTAGAATAAAAACCCACCTGTCAACACTGCACACACACACTAACACACACACACACACACTTACATCAACAAATAATCTCCCTCATTGTCTCTCTTGTTGTGGTTTCCAACATTTTGACAGGACGTGTCTGAGTCTGTTATGTCACCGTGATGTTTGCACAGTCGAGTCGAGCTTTTCTGTTTCACAGCTGCTGTTCACGCTGCTTCATATTCACGTTCACTCTGTGATGAACAATAGCCCGATCGCTGGGCCAATCAGATCACTGATGAACAGTCATCAGTCCTTCAGGATCCTGACAAAAGACCTGCTGGGTTTACAAGAATGTGACTGAGGACCAACAGATACTCATGTTATGCCAAAAAGTCCATTTCAAAACTTCACGTCTTTGGGTTTCCTTCATGAAGGATTGTTGCAGGCGTTGCACGGGTCCACACGGTTTCAGTCCTACTGTGTATCAAACCTTCAGCCTGTATTTTGTCATTGTTCTTTGGGATCTTTGAATTTTTGGACCTCGCCTTTCCTTTTGGATTTTCTGACCCTTGCCACCATCCTGCAGGTTTTGTGTTTGGCCTCATAACATCTGGGGTGGACATGACCTCCAGTCCACTATGGAGATTTCCATCCATTCCAAAGAATGCTCACATAAAATCATGTTTGGCACCAACAAATAAAAGTCCAAAATAAAGACAAGGTAAAAACACACAGCGGTTTGCAGAGTTACCTGCATTACAATGTTGGGAGATTATTTTCTTGATTCATTTTATTCATCTTTTTCCACCCATTTTCTTATTAGAATCAGAACCAAGTAGATTTTCATATGAATGAAGAATAGAATAGATACTTTATTGATCCCTCGAGAGGAAATTCTGCATTCGGTGCCTTGCTCAACTGGCACCTCTCCAGCTACCTGTCAACCCTCCATACTTTGGTCCATGCTGGACTTGAACCGGCCACCCTCAGGTGCTCCCTATGGACTAAACTACTGCCGCCCCAATACATACGGTATTTGCCTCGCAGTGGCAGCAGCTCCATCTCCCGTTGGGGGATCCTGAGGCATTCTCAGGCCAGATGGGATATGTAGATGAGTCCGCCCTGAGGTCTCCTCCCAGCTAGACGTGCCCGGATAACCTCCAAAGGAAGGCGCCCAGGAGACGTCTTAATGCCCAGATCACCACTGCTGGTTCTTTTGGACGCAGAGGAGCAGCGCTTCTACTCTGAGGTCCTCACACTCTCTGTAAGGACTCGGACTACCCAGACCTCATGACCACAGGTGAGCTACAACCCCGGCACTACTGCTGACGCTGTAACAGTCCGCCCTGTGCTCCATTTTAACTCGTTCATGAAAAAATCCAGAGATACTTCAACCCAAAAATATGAAGTTTAATGTTGCAGACGAACATTTTATTGATAAAACATGATTAGATCAATTATCAAAATAGCTGACTGTTCAAAGTGTCACATGGTGAATCCACTCTTCTTTTCAAGGTAATTGAAGAGCACCTTCACACGGCTAAATGCACATTACACATGCTAAACACACACACACACATGAATATACAGTGTCAGTAGTGGTGTGCTCACAGTGCCACAGGCCTCTGAAGTTTATCTGAACACCGTGTGAAATCCTTTTCCTCACTCAACAGATTTTTCACACTGTTCACATTTTCTGACCTAAATACATAAACCAGTTACGAGGCGTTAATCTCTCCACAGTGTCAGCAGCTCGCTCCGTCATTAGCTCATAAATAACTCTGCATAATAATAAAGTGCTCAGAGGCCTCAGTCACCGCTGAATGTTCTAAGTGAAACAGACACCTGAAACCGCAAATCAAGTCGCTGAAAACAAGTCAAATATTTGAGAGAAGTTCAGATGTCGTCTTTCGTTAAAGTCCGACCAGTGAAGAGTTTATAATTATAGATATTTCAGCTCCACAGATTGTAGAAATTTAGGCTCTGTTAGGTCACAGAGAAAAGGAACCAGCCAGCTTGTTGGTGCTGATACCGGGAA
The DNA here is from genome assembly GCA_028641955.1 of Protonibea diacanthus. NCBI lineage: Eukaryota > Metazoa > Chordata > Actinopteri > Sciaenidae > Protonibea > Protonibea diacanthus. The sequence goes on along the minus strand of CM053979.1, from coordinate 1,188,417 downwards.
GCGGGGACAACAGCTGCCAGCCTCAAACCCAACATACAACAACCCGTCACGATCACATTTCCAACAAGAACACACATCTGCTAACGTTAGTTTTCATATAAATTGCCTCTAAATTGTTCCAGTGTGTGTGTGACCTGTGTGTTTGTAATCCACCGTGGAGCGAAGCCCGCCGCCGCTGCTGGCTAACGTCAACTTCTGCTGCAGCCGACTGCCTGAGATCAGCGCTGTGGGCTGTTTCATGGTGTTCACAGACAGCGGCTCAAAGCTGTGACTTGGGTTGTCGTCCTGTAACTCTGGCTCACGTTTGATTTATTGTTCCTGTATTTATCTAATCAAACGCTTGTTCGTGTTTCTTTCCAAATTAAATCGTTGACGTTGTGTTCAGGCGTGCACGAAGAATCTATTTTCTCACCTGAGGAGTGACACATGAATCCTGAAATATCTGATGAATTTCTTAACTTGTTCATGAGTGATGGGAAAATGGAGCACGGGCCATTTACCGGACCCTCACAGAGTTTCTGTGGATGTTCTTCAGGTTCCTTTTAACGTTGTTTTAATGTTCTTTTAACGTTTGTGTGAAAAACACATCGAGGATCGACCGACCGCGAACGCTGACCACGACTGATGACTGCAGGCGACACTGTGATGAACTGAAGCACGCAAACAGTCTGAGAGGTGCCACCTTCAATGTCTGACACACACACACACACACACACACACACACACACACACACACACACACACTCTGTGGCCTCTCAGTGTTGTTGCGTGACAGAGTCTGACATGTTTCAGCTCTCTCACTAGAGTAGTTCATTCACTCCAGGAAAAGAAAGTGTGTGTGTGTGTGTGTGTGTGTGTGTGTGTGTGTGTGTGTGTGTGTGTGTGTGTTGTTTATGCATCATGGATTCGATGCTCTCCAGAGAAAGGAGTTTTCACTCCCTCACACTCTCTTCCATCTTTAACTTGTCATCCATCGTCTCTCCCTTTTTTCCGTCACCCTCTCCTCCTCTCTCTCTCTCTCTCTCTCCTCCTGTCTTCATTTCTCTGTTCTTTCCATTAATCTCTCCTCCTCTCCTCTCCTCTTCCCACCCTCTGCTCTTTCCTTTACTCCTCTCTCCCTCTCCTCTTTTTCCTTTATTTTCATTTGTTCTCACTCTTCTCCTCGTCTCCTTCATCCTCTCCTCCTCCTTCTGTCTCATTTCCTCTTCTTCCATCTCCTTCCTTTTATCCTCTTATCTCCTCCCTACTCGTGTCCTCCTTCTTTCTCCCTTCCTCTCCTTCGCCTTCCTCCTTTCCTTCTTATCCTTTTCTCCTCCTTTCTCTCCTTGCTCTCCTCTTTCCCTCCTTTACTTTGCTTTCCTCCCTGTATCCTCCTCTTAGTCTCCTTTTCTCTCTCCTCCTATCTTTTCTTCGCCACCTCTCTCTACCCTCCTCTTCCTTGTCTCCTCTCTCCTCTCGTCATTTCCTCCTCTCCTCTCCTCCTCCTCCCTCCATCTCTCATGATGGATGGCCCTCGGGGGTCCTGGTGGTTTTGACAGCTCTGAGATCTCTCATTGGCCCACAGGAGTGTTTGAGAAAGACAGAGACGGTGTGTGTGTGTGTGTGTGTGTGTGTGTGTGTGTGTGTGTGTGTGTGTGTGTTTAAACTCTTCAGCACATGTGTTTTTCTTCTCTGGAGTTTTCCCTCCAACAGAGAGGCTGATATAACATGAGTGTACGGGGGGGTGGGATTGCGTGCCCTCTCCATCTCCCTCTCACGCTACCGCTCCCCGTCGTCGTCCTCCTCCCTCTCGCTCTGTCAGGTGGAGGCAGCGCCGGGTGGAGGAGGGATAGCTCTTGACATCGCTCTTCGCGTGACACGGGATGTAGATTGATCTGCTGTGGCCTGCGTGCATGGCAGCGTAAACAGCGAGTAAACAGCGAGACGAGAGGACGGGTCGATGGATCCGATCTGAACTTTCTCCTACGAGCTCTCTCTTTCTTCTTCGTCTGTGTTTTTCTCTTCAAACTGCAGAAGTCAGAACATCCACTGTGCTTTAAACAGCAGTTTATTCAGCCTTTGATGGTCACGAGAGAACCAGCTCTCGACGAGATGCCAAAATGTCCGTCTAAGAAAAGGGTGTGCAAAAGGCTCGAGAAGCATGAAGAACACTCGAGCAGCACAGCAGTGCTTCAGCAGGTCGGCTTATAATGAGCGACAAACACCACTTAGTGAAGGCTACCTCCACCCGCGGCCTGCGTTATTATAGTCCTCCGTCGTAGTTCAGTTTAGGCACCAGAAACTTCATCAAAGATCATCGCAGGACACGAGCAGCAGCAGCTCACGTGCACAGAGAGTTTCACGAATCTGGAGTCATCTACTGACACGAGGTTAATTTGTACAGCAGATGTGAGTCTGATTCAAAGTTAGACAGTTAAACTGTTCATTCCAAAAGTTTCACTTGAAGATTATTTTGTGTATCGTGAAGATACTTATTAGTTTCTAAGTTTACCAGCTGTTCAGGAGCCGTAATCCATCGAGCGTCGCTCCTGTTGTAGATTACAGTCTTTAGTACCTGTTGTACGGCAGCTTGTGAGGTTCATCTTAAGGTTCCCCCTCATTTAGAAACCACACACTCCCATGGAGTGCAGTATAATACAATAGTGTGTCTGTGTATCTACATTCTAGTTCACAATAAACTCCCAAAGGATAGTCCTGCCTCCTGTCTCCGGACTGGACAGCCCCAATCGTTGACTGTTTCCTCACCACCGAGAGCTTCGACACAAAGAACGTTCAGAGTCTGAGACAAACCTTCTCTTCACGTTCTCTTTCATTTTCTCATAACGCAGCCGTGTTATCAAAGAGCAGCGGAGATAAGATGTCGAGTTTTCTTGCTCGATGGTGATCTGCGTTTGTGTGTTGTTCTTGTATAGTTGTTGCATAAAACAGACACGGAAAAGTCAGACCAACAACGATAAAAATAATAAAAATACTATTTACCTAAGATATTTGTTTCCTCAGAGAGTTAGCATGCCGATCACGTTTGTGCTTTCTTGTACAGTTTTGTAGTCGTTAATTGGCCTCGCTGTGCTTCACAAACATATCAGACTTCGTCCTTCATGTTTTCAGTCCACCAGCCTTTATCAAGAAGGAAGCAGACATTCCACGTCTGATTGGGAAAAAAACATCGAGGACTAAACAATCGATTTTTTCTTTTCAAGGAGAAAAAAAGGTAGAAAATATCATTCATGCACAAAAGATCCAATTTAAAAAGACCTCAGTTGTCCAACACGGTTTAAGGTGCAGACTTCGAGGGGAACCATAAACCAATTCACTCTGATATCCTCCGTCTGTTTGGGAGTTCTGTCTATAATGTGCACCGTGCTACTGTAGGAATATATACTGCTGTGTCTGCCAAGTGCACGCGAGGCGTTCACTGCACATATCCCCCCCTCTGAGGAATAGAGCCTGAGAGTGGGAATTTTCCACTTTTACCACACCTGCTCTACTTGTTCTCTCGCTCGTAGACACACACACCTTCTTCAGCAAACAGTCGATTGCAATCTTACAAGGCGATCATGAAATTCCTTTTTGGATACTGAGTGTGTGTATCGCTAACACAGAACTTTGTTGTGTCATTTTAAAACCTTGCACCAAACCTATGAAAGGTATTTCCCACCAAAAGCGAGCTCCACAAAATTTTTACAAGGTCCAACTTCAGCAGGGAAGGCAGCGATCGTAGCAGGATATCGATTAAAAATGCCGTTCAAATATTGAGAAACTGCAGACTCACTGTTTGGAGAATTTAAAAATAAAACTGGCTCTCAAGGATTTACAGTTAGACACTGAGGTACTGATCTGTAATGCCGCTGTTTTAAGAGAGGCGAGGAAGAGTCGATGTCCGGCACTGTGCCATTAGCCAGCGCTAGCTAAGGTTAGCAGCTTGGCCAGGTGTTGTATCAGATCAGTACCTGCTGACACGCAACGTTCAGGTGTCGGAATCAGAAGGATCATCTCAACGCACGCAAGTATAATCGACACGATTGCTGCGACCTTCAAAAGGCCTGCATGCATTCAGAACTCTGCGTCCGGGCAAACATGCAACTCAACTCAACAGTGCCAAGTTCAGAGCGTTGCATCACAGTTTGAAAGACGTTTCACGGACTTTGCATCAGTCGAAGCCGGGCGCCTCACACATGTTTCCTGTTTGGCACAGATCCTAATGTGGATGACACTGCTTCCAAAGTTTGAACAGTGCTGCTCCTCCTGCGTGCTTCTGCAGCGAGAACAAACGTCTCACCCTTCATAATGACGCTCAGATGAAATCCAGGATGAATTTTGGCCCCTGCTAACATAAGAAGATCTGTCTTTGCCTGTCCGCCCTCTTTGGATCAGCCTACCTCTGCGAATCTGCCTTCTCCCACGTGGAAACCATAAAGGCCGAGCTCACATCCTCCATGACGGACGACCACCAGCTGCTACACCCCTGATTATGAGAAACTAGCATCCTCCACCCAATGCCAAAGATCCCATTAATGTAATCACTGCCCTCCCTGAAACGTTGTACAGCAGTAGCTTTATGCAACTCATCACGGGACGGACTGGGATTTGGGAACGGTATAATGGTTGGACACCACTGTCCCACAGGTTTAATGCCACACACACACACACACACACACACACACACACACGCACACATGCAATTACTTGAATTAATAAACCTGCCTCTCTCTTTGTGGACTTATGTTCTCCCTGAATCTCTCCGCTCTAATGCACTTTAACCTAAGCTCAGTTTCATAACGTCGCCTAAGCTCCCGCTGCGCTACACGTACTCATGCTTTTACGTGCACTCTCATGCACTTTACATTACTAAAAGCATTGGCTAAATAGGATTCAGCGTGTCTGCCGTGTTTTCTGCCCCTATAAGCTCTGCAGGCTTTCAGCTGTGTCAGCTGCCTGTGAATGTGTGTGTGTGTGTGTGTGTGTGTGTGTGTGTGTGTGTGTGTGTGTGTGTGTTTTATCTATAGACATTATATTATGTACATTCATGCATTATATGCAGTGCATCATTGTGTGTGTGTGTGTGTGTGTGTGTGTGAGGCAGGGATCAGTGTGGGTCACTGGCTGTGGCTTAGTGTTGCTGTATGGTTTTAGATGCAGCGGAGGGCTGCATGGATGTCATGCTAAGCTGATTAAATGTTCACACTTGGGGTCAAGTCGAGCAGCCACTCAGTGTCCCCAGCTGAACTGCAGCCAAGCACTTAAAGCTTTCTGAGTGTGAGTGGAGAGCAGCCAGCCAGCGACTCATAAAAAGGTTTTTTTTATTATTATTATATTTTTCTAAATCAATATTTTTTCCTGCCGGAGCACCTGCACGGAGACTATTTTTAACCGCATGTTGCATTCACACGGTGCCAGAAAAAAGCAACCTTAAGCCACCGAACAGCTGGATTACACCCGGCACAAGGCCGGAATGACGTTCTGCTCTGTTCTAAAACGTCCAGATCAGCCGTGTCGGACGCACCGCAGCCACGTTGTTTTGTAGCTGTTGTCTACACGAGTACCGACTCTGAAGAACGAGCTTAAAAAGTCTAGGAAGAGCTTCAAGCTTCCCCAGTGCTGTGCGGACACAGTAACGGGGTCCTCCAACTGTTCCTTGAGGCTGAAAACAGCGATGGATTCTCTGGAAGTCTTCTGGGACGATGAACAGCATTTTTCCAAAAGCTCTTCCAGCGTTTTGTGTTTGAATGATGGCAGTGGACGACGCTGATTGGCAACACACACCAGCAGCATCTGGTTTACTCCACCGCTGTCCTGTTTCTCTGCGCCTGAACGTGAACACTGCAGAAAAGCACATTTATCGCTTTGACCTCTGATATGTTTGAGTCTGTTTGTGTGGCATCAGATGAACCATGACCACGCTAAGAGGGAAAGGTTCCCCTGTTTATGTCGCCTACATGTGCAGAGCTTTGACATGAACGCGAGGTAACAGATCGTGAAATACTCTTTAGATTTCTTCCTCCTTCCCAGAAATTAGTTTTTGCTGCAGATCAGGAAAATGTAAAATTCATCAAAGATTATTTTGGATCAGCTGATCGATCAGCTCCGCTGAGGGTTTCATCCTCACGCATCCTCACTGTCTTTAGACTCGCAAACCACTCGTGTGAAATAATACCGACATCCATGACAAAGACGCCGGGCTCTAATGGCAGCCATCTGTGGCAAAGTAGATTACTGTGATGAAGCAGGAAGTGTGTTTTCTATACATCCTAATTCTGCGGGTCAGTGGAGCTTGCTCCAGATCAGCAGATGAAAGCGCCGCTGGGTTTCTCTCTGAGAAGGTGAAGTCAGGACACGGCGGCTGTGAGTGTGTGTGCACATCATTTAAAGGAAAACCATGTGTGTGTGTGTCTGTGTGTGTGCTCGTCTTCAGATCAAATTGGGAGTGGATTTGACCTAAAACAGAAAATTACTGGAACCCATTTGAATGATTTGTGACAAATCTATACAACGTGATGTTTCTGTGTCAGTGACTTTGTAACTTTTTTGTTTTAAATGTTTAAATCTTTCACAGGTGGTTTGTCCATGGCGTCCGTATGGTTTGGGTTTGGTTAGGGTTAGACTCAAAAACAACTTGGTTCAGTTTCGGAATAAGATGACGACTGCTCGGTGTCTTTGAGTCTTCATTTGTACTGCCTAGACACAGATCAGCCAATATTGGCACACTGGCAGGGTTATTGTGCCGACTTTATGTCCCTTCTCAAGTTAGTCCCACTGCTGCCCTACGTGAGTGTGACCAACTCATTTTCTGTAGTTTTAATAATCATCATCAGTGACAAGGAAGATGCAAGAGAAGCTGAATAGTCACATCGTACTTCTCTTGATTTAGAGGTTTGTCCATGCTCGTTCGCCAACCAGCATCACAGAAATGCAAATTCATGAATTCTTGTTCAATTTCCAAGGGAAGCAAAGCAAACCAAAATGGCAGCCACAAACTTTGCAGCTTAGCCAGACACTGAAAAGTGTTCCTGACACGTGAGAAATAGTAAATGCATGAACAAAGTCTTGGACATAACCATCGATCAGAGCAACAAAACCTGTGACGTGACTCTCCAAATCTGGACCGCTGACATTCCTCTGTCAATCACTGTGTAAACCCGCCCTTATGTGAAGTGGATGTTTGCGATTGGCCCGACCAGATCCAGGACAGCTGGAGTTCAGTTTGAATGTAAGGGTGGCCAGACGCATCTGCCAGAGCAAATTAAAACTGGACGGGTTCGTCTGGTTCCCAGGCTCGATAAGAGGTAGTTGGTTCCAAAATAAGCACCAAAATTGCACTGCACCGTCTGATCCACATAAACACAGCCACAGCTGCGCCACTCCACCCACCTCAGTGCAAACAGGTTTGTTTGGGTGCAACAGGTGCGAGTGCCCAAAAGATACACACCACGCCTGAACGGGGCTGCAACGAGGCGCTCACGTGCCCGCAGGCAATTCCCTTTTTGTCAGGGACGTAACAAATGTTAGCAAATGTTTGTCACGTATTCGTCACGGCAAATTCTATTTTTGTGTAATTGTCTTAAAGATTAAAGTAGGCTACTAAATATTTTATTAAATATGACTACCAGCTGTGCTGCCTTGGCTTTCTGAGCCCATGCAGAGCGTAATTATAGGTGGATTTCCAGAACCAGTGTGTTATTACCAAAGATGCAAGAAATAATTTGTATTTTATCCAAAGAAATAGTTTGAACTCTTTAAAACCAAACGCTGCATTTGGTTTGCGTCTCTCACTCTGTGACATAACCTGGCGACACCCTCTAACCAAAGTAAACACCTTTTGAACGTTGCCAAACCACAATGAGACAAGAGACGCTTTTGGCTTTGCTTTGCCAGACTAAACGGGCGGCGACCGAACAGCAAAGCATGATCACAAGGTGACAGATCACTGAGAGATCCTCCGTCATGCTCCAGTACAGAACCCACACAGAACCAGACAGACCGGTTTTACATTAATGTGATGAAGGCCCGGCGAGGAACAATGCAGTAATTGCTACGATGCATAAATACTGAACGTGTGAGTGACGGGTGTTTAAAAGCAGAAGCCGGCCAGCAGACCAGGCTCAGCTTTTACAGGATTAAAGTTTATTGATGGTTTTTCATCACAACTCATCGATCCATTTTCTCATCTCCTCATTCAGTCATAACCAGCAGGTTGTGTGTGTGTGTGTGTGTGTGTGTGTGTGTGTGTATAAACTGTGTGCATGCAGCATGTTATCTACCATCTTAGCAAAACACACTGCAATATCTCCTTCCCTATAAGCGTAACCCTCCAGATCCCAGCAGATTTCTAGCGTGTTGCTGCAGTTCACTGAGAGCTGTCACTCAAACCCTCCGCAATCAACAGACAGCTCGATCTCAAAAACAAAGAAAAATTAACAATCACAAGTTGTTTTCATTTTAGAAAAGACAACTTCCTCTTTAATTTTATGCTTCAGTACAGTTTGATTCAACTAATATTACTAAAACTGTTGTAACTCGATATTTCCTTTATAAGAACAAACAACAGTACGGCTACGTGACAAAAAATTTATATGTTTAAAAGTCACCATGATGCCGGTCAGTCCTCCCTCCCGACTCTTCGGTGAACTCTCCCCCGTCTCTGGCACTTAGAGCTGGTTAATTCCCGCTACGGTGATTATGTGAGACACTTTTATGCAACCCACATTGTTCTAACAAACTGCAGTCATGAGGTAGTAGGTAGTGTCTTTGGCAACTTATCTGAGAAAGGATTTCAGATTTATGTGCAAACGTCACGTCCTGCTTGCGACTCTTTGGCAAACTGTCCCCCTGAAAACAGCCTCCGTCTGGGCAGTGAGAGCCGGTTAGGTCCAGCTGTTTAGCGGTTTTCTTTCCTTGGCAGAACATGACTTCTGTTCACAGGAACACGTGTGATGTTTGGTCATTTGTTCTGATTTGTGAACAAGACATCATAAAACAGATGAGAGAAGCCTGAGTTCAATCGAACTCCACCCATGCTGGTTATTACCCTGGACTCACACCAAAGCATCTCGATCAGGAGTGTTTGTCACCTCTCGATGGTTAGAGCCCATATGGGTGTAGTTTACGTGACTGAAGCATACTTGGAATTTATTTGAGTGGAATAAGTTTATGATTGTACAATAAATGATACAAAGCTCAGCTCCAGACATCTGACACACCCACATCTAACAGCAATACAAATACTTCTGGTGTTATGGTCACTTACATCTGTTTCCATGGCTGGGAAAACATCTGGAGCACGCCTAACGAGAACCTGAGCGTCAAGAAGGTCGTAACCAACAACAGCCGACTCTAACGGAGCGGAGGAGCGACACCTGTGCCTGTTAGTCCCACAGACTGTCTAAAACATGGATGTAGTCTCCGTGCAGTGTGGTGGCCTCCGCTGTAAACATGTTTATTTCTGCTGTGAAGTTGGACATTTGAACATGGGGACTTATGGAGACTGACTCACTTCTGGAGCCAGCCTCAAGTGGACGTTTGAGGAACTGCAGTTTTTGGTACTTCCTGTGTTTCAGCCTTCATAGTGAGGTGAACACAGTGTGTCTCCTTGTCAGGCTGTCCGTCCTTCCTGTTGTCACTTTTCCTTCCTTCAAACTTTCCTTTCGACCTTGCTTCCTATCTCCTTTCTTCTCTCCCTCTCGGACCATCAGTGGAGGTCTCTCCCATCAGAGTGCAGATCACGGTCTCAGACAGTTTAGTTCGGACTCATCAGGTCGTTTTCTTTTTCTTTTTCCAGATAATTTGCTCTTTACGTGTGCGTGCAGGACGAGGCAGACGGGGAATGACTCTCTAACAGGGCTTAGTTCAGCTGTCCGCATAATGCCGTCTGGCTTTTGTCTAATCTGAACTCTGCTGTCTGGCTCAACACACACTTGGCCTCTGGTCAACAAGGGGTTAACCTAGAAAGAGAAAGAGAGGGAGGAAACGATGGAGGGGGAGGAGGGGACGAGAAGGAAAGGAGATGTCAGGAGAATAGAGACAAGTGAAGCGCTGTGGCCGTCGTCCAGACAGACAGATAGCATCATGGTGGAGATGAGTGATCTGGATGAAGAGGCTGCAGTTAATGAGCGCTCAGCATTGACCCTGAGCCGAGGTAATGATGCTGTGATACAGTCAGAGCCAATGAACTGAGGAAGGAAGGAAGGAAGGAAGGAAGGAAGGAAGGAAGGAAGGAAGGAAGAGGGGTATATAGCTCTACCGAAGAGTGACAATATTGTTGAACTTTGACCCTGCAGAGGTAATGAGGCTCAGATAGGAGAGGAAATTAACAGACAGGAAATAGACAAGGGAAGAGAGAAGGAAAGGAAACGAGAGGATAAGAAGATATGAAAGGAAGGAAGGAAAGGAATGGAAAAGGGATGAGAAGAGAGGAAAGGAAAGGAAAGGAAAGGAAAGGAAGGAAGGAAAGGAAAGAGGAAATAAAATGAAAGAGGGGAGGAGAAAAGAAGAAAAAAGAAGAGGAAAGGAAAAGGAGAAAGGGGAGAGGAAATGGACAGCAAAGGAAAGGAAACAAAAGACTAGGAGGAAATGAAATGAGACATTAAAGAAAGGACAGGAATGAAAAATGGAAAGGAAACAAGGGAAGGAAAGATGTAGAAAAAGGGAACAATGGAAATGAGAATGATTGAAGAGGGGAGAAATGAGATGAGAAGAATTGTCCTAAAGAAAGTAAAAGGAAAGGAGACGAGGGGGAAGGACACCAAACAAAACAAAGGGAGCATAATAAATGAATAAATCTTCCTGTTTTATGGGGGCGTCTTCGGTTGGCGGCGTTGACCTTTGACCCCGGCACAATGCTAACCGAAGCCGAGCTCAGACAGAAAGACGGGCCGGGCTGGAAGACGCGGGAATGAACGAGTGTCTTCGCCGCGATGATGAGGTTGAACTGTAACCTCTGCCAAGGTAACGACACGGCGAGGCCGCGGCTAACGGATTAGCCACCATGCTAACTAGTGGAGTGTGAGCCACGGGGGAGCCATCAGGCCCGGAACACATGAATCTTATGAATGTGGAGAGAGAGAGGGCGATTGATGGACCTTTATCTCAGTCATGCTGGCCCACAGACTCCAACTGCATGGTCAAGGCCTCGTCCTAATGCTAATGCTCATGTTTGCATGTGTGTGTGTGTGTGTGTGCGTGTGAGAAATCAATGTCTCATTTACTCATCAGAGATGCATTCAGCAGCGATGAGTCACCAAACATCCGCATTAGAGTTTCATGTTTCTGTGTTTGAAAATGATATTTAATTCTTTTCTGAGGAAAGAAATGTCTCATAGTTAAGCCCCGAACTGAAAGTGATTCAAATTAATTAAAATCTTTGACGTGTATCAAATTCACTTTCCAGCACACATGGTCTGACCCAGGCGGCGTCCAGTCTAACAGCGACTACAGCAGCCTATTAGCTCTGTTAGCTCTTTGTTCCGTTAGCTCTGTTAGCTCTTCGTTCCGTTAGCTCTGTTAGCTCTTCGTTCCGTTAGCTCTGTTAGCTCTTCATTCCGTTAGGTCTGTTAGTTTTGTTAACTCTTTTAGATCTTTTAGCTCCAAACCTGAAATGAACTACCATCATAGACGTTTGCAGAATTTGCTGCAGTCATAATTATAATGGCATTTCAGCATGTTGGACAGTCGGTAACGAGGTTCAGAGAAAGCTTCTTTGTTTGATAGTTTTCAGTACGTAAACACACAAATCCCATTTTCCCACAGTTTAATAATACCTCCAGGTTTTGGCAAGAAAATCCCAGGAAACACCAGGATCCCATTTCCCATGATTGTGTGTGTGTGTGTGTGTGTGTGTGTGTGCGCAAGAGTATACAACTTAAATCTGATGCCACTAAGAGAAAGTTAGCTGTTCTACGTTCGCCAGTGTTTTTAAAAGATGTAAACACGGACGTTAACGAGACAGTTAACGAAGACGGTGAATCAACATCTGAACAAACATTTTCTTTATTCCTCAGGCAGCTCTGACGGTTTGTTCAAACACTGTTTTGGATATGAAGTGTGTGTGTGTGTGTGTGTGTGTTGGAAAGTGATTCACTTACAGTCATTCGGTCGTCTCTGGTTACAGAGTATGTTGCAGCGTCATCCTCCGGTCTTTGTCGTCTTCGTCTGTTTATGTTGCTGCACCTGCTCGTGTTTAGATCGAGGAGTCTGGTTCTGTTTCAGGTCACAGCTAACAGTTCAGTTTCACAGTATTAGCAGTGACGTAGCTGTAACCAGTAAATTCTCTTTTGAAGGACATTTATTGTTTTTAATTTCTGCGTGTGTTTCGGAGAAGTCGTGCTGACTCTGGTGTGACTCATACGGTACAGAAGCTTCAGTTAGCTGTGAGCGGTGAACCTCAAATATTAGCAGCATCTTCTCTGAGTTGATTGATCGTATCTGAGCTCTCCTGTACGTCGATTTCCTTCACCTATCACACAGTTCATCATGTGAAGACCTGTGAGCTTCTGGATCAGACTAACATCCTCTAAACTCACTATTATTTACACTAAAATGACCTTTTCAGGATCTATCGAGCAGCTCAGCTGCAGACAATAGAGAAATCCAGAACCTCCTCCACCTCAGCTCCGGCCGGTCCCCTCCTGCCTCCATCCCTTTCTTCCTCTAATAGGATTTCCATCCATTAGATCTTTTATCATGGCCTCCATGCATGTTAAGGAGGGAGAGATGAGCTGAGGTGTATTGATGCGAGGAGGTGATAAGGAATCAATAGGCCTATAAAATGGACAATCAGGCAGCGAGGCGGGCGGCTTTAAGCCCCACGCTGCCTGCCGGGGGTCCTGAGGGGGGATATTAGTCCTGTCTGTGTGTCTGTCTCACTGAAGAGCCTCTAATTAAAATGTACAGCCTGTCTCCTTCTCATTATGTCTGTCTGCTGATTAAAATGTAAACCTGTCTGTGAGCCCAGATCATTTCACACCGAGCGGCGGGTCAGCCTGAGACGAGAGGCCACGGCGAGACGAGCTCACCCAGAAAGAAAATTAAAAGAGAAAATGTCTAATTAAAATTAAATGATTTGGTTTCATATATATTATTTTTTTACTTAATCAAGAAGAAAGATTTATTTAAAGATAGAAAGTGGATTTGTAAAAAGTAAAAATCTTTTATAAAACTACATTTTATTATCTTTAATCTCTTCATGAACATAACAGATAATTAAGTTATCAATAAAATAAATAAAATAAACACTCCGAACTCGACCCACCAATCGAGTTCTTGATCCAGGATGTTGATGGAGCAGGTCTCCGTGAAGATGTTACGTTACCCGTGTCCGGTCACGGTCGTCGTCCAACACAGCAGCAGCTAATATTACTGACTAGTCCAACAGCAGTCAGCCCAGCTCGGCGTCTGTCTTTCAGCCTTTTATTTCACCAAGCTCTCACCAACCACTAAAAGTCAGTCCCAGATTTACTCTTGTCCGGCAGCTTCTTGCTCGCTCACTCTCTCCTTTTCTCTTCTTAGCTTCCTCCGTCAGCGTCCTCTTCACTCTCTTCTCCTCTGCCATTATGTCCATAGAAGCTGCTGAGCCCAGTTACATTGCCCACTCGCCCAGCTCCTGTTCTGGCACGACACTCTAACACTCCCCCGGTGCTCTGAGCTCACAGTCCGGACAGCCTGGCTAACAAACTGAGCTAACATGAGCTAACAGCAGCTGGCAGCAGTTTACTTCACTGTCCATCAGGAAATTTAAAATATGATCTCATTTCACCAGAATCAGTGAAATAGTTGGCGGTGTGACTTAGCAGGTCAACCATCTGCAGAGTCACATGCACATGAAGGGCACATAGACCTACATACATGTTTGGAACATGCGCTTCCACCTGCATAAAAAATGCAGCTGTGTGTGTTTACGTGTGTGTGTGTGTGTGTACATATATGTAGTGTGTGTAAGTGTGTGTGTACATGTTGCGTTCATGTGCTGACTCAGCTCCAATGTAAAGGCATTCTGGAGCTCCATTTGTTTTCCTGTCTGCAGCTCTTCCTCCATTTCTATCACACACACACACACACACACACACATCCATCCATGTATCTCGATGGAGTTCTGCGGTTTCCTCAAAGATGAATGATCGCAGCTTTATTTCTCATCGTGTCTACAGAACAGATCTCTAACGCTCGGCAGTGTCACACACTTCATCCACACTGAGTCGGTGTTTTCTCCTTAAAACTGAAGATTCATCTGCTATACATTTTTCATTTTTCATGCATTTTTCTTGCATAATTCTGAATCTTTGACATCTTCCCACAAAAACATTTCAAATGAAACAATCTGTAGAGTAAAGATCATTTTTTTAAGGTGGTCTACAGAACACATGAAGCCGCAGAGGTCGGAGGCCTTCAGGACCGCGTCCTTCGTCTCATTCATGGATAAATATAAATGATCCTCTCGATTCCTGCAGGCTCTTTTCCTTCACATTCCTCCTTTTCTTTCCATTTCCCCTCCTCCGTGTTCCAAAAAATCAAAATTGCTTTTGTTATTGAGGGCAGGATTGTGTAACTCTAATCTGTGTAATCGAATTGTGAGCGTGCTGCGGCCCACAGAGCGCTCCGAGTGTGTTTGCTCGCGTGCAGAGTCAAGTTTTTCAGATTTACATTATTGACCTCGTGTGAGAGAGACGGAGCGAGGGGAGGCATGGGGGAAATTACAGAGGCTGTTACAGTCAGAATGGGGTTGTCCATCAAAGCAGCCATGTGTGCATGTCACCGCTCACAGGTGGGCAGACAGACAGGTGAGCCAGGGCAAAAACAAACCAGGCTGTCCTGGATTAGACGACTGGTCGCCGTCAAGAATGAAAGTGTTTTTCCTGACACGGTATCTTTATTTACTTCCAACATTTGAGTAATCTGATACTCAAGAATTCAAACTTTTGTAGTTTCTTTGAAACATTTGTTAATTTCTGACTCTGAATCAAACCAGACGATCTAAAAACACTTGATCTGGATGTCAAACTGAAAGTAGCACAGCTGAAAATGTCTGTGATAATCTCTTAATGCACAACTACAGTAAGTCCAGTGGGTCAAAGCTGAAGCAGGTCACTCTGTTAAGTGCACAAATTATTATTTTTTTGGGAGATTTGTAGCTTAAAGACACAAATTACTCATTCGAGGAAACTATTTATCAGCCGCTGCTTCACGTGTCCGTCATGTGCTAAGTCAGCCTGCTGTTTGCACTAAAAGCAGATTTATGGTGCAGAGTTTAAACGTGACGTCTCTGCACCTCCTCCACACATCTGGACCACGAACAGCACGAAGACGGACAGATTTGTGATGCCGTAGATCGCCGATAGTAAAGGCAGCATTAAACTAAAGCATAAGTCCAAGGAAGACGGAACACATCTGCAAACAAATCTGGAAGCACTTACAGTAGTCGTCTACTTCCAGTCCTGCAGGCAGGATGTATGTTTGTAGGCCAGCCTAGAAGTTAGCATCGCTGAAGTGAAAATGCTTCAACAACCACTGAGCTCCAAGTGTCCCGCGTGATGACGTAAGACAGTACAGTTGTCATGAACGGGGAAATTAGCTATAGAGACCAAAACTGTTTTTTGTACCAGGCTGTAAACATGTTTATTTCTGCTGTGAAGTTGGACATTTGAACATGGGGACTTATGGAGACTGACTCACTTCTGGAGGCAGCCTCAAGTGGACGTTAGAGGAACTGCAGTTTTTTCTGGTCATTTCCCAGCCACACAGGTTGCTGCTTGGTTAACACACTTTAAGTAAAGGCTTCAGAAGTCACGAGTGAGATATTTACTGATGCATTTTGAGCCGCAGAACAATATTTCATGACTCATTTCCAGGTTTTAGGTTCATTCCTGCGGCTCTCTATATTAAAACCTGACTAGAGAAACGTTGCTGCTCGGTGAGGAGCAGCTGATGCTGCAGAGATGTGAAATCTCTGAAGCAGTTCAAATGCAGCAGGCAGCAGTGAGACAGAACCTGTTTTTGTATCATACGAGAGGACGCGATAAAGTCGCCATGAGAACACAGTCGTGGGATTTTCCCAGAGTCCTCAGCTCGTCTCAGATCTGCCTGATAACCCTTCGCTCCTCTTTCCAACATTTATTTTAGCACATGTGGACTTGTGGATTTGTGCTCACGCAGATAAAGCGCTCCCACATTTGATTGCCACGGGGCCTCCGGAGGCCTTTTTTTTACCCATAAATCACCTCCCCAAAGTATTCAGCCACTCCACGCGTAAGAACACAGCTTCAGGGTGAGCGGCTCGATCGCAGCCTCTCCAGCCACTCGCAAGACATTTTCATTTGATTTGAAAATCATCCAGCTTGTCGACTTTGTCACAGAAGATTTCCACTTGAAGCATATCAGAAGTTAAAACTTCTCTCTAAGTAATCTTTCCCCTCAGATGGAGGCTGATATCTCTTCCCTCTCCACCCAGCCGATGAATATTCCACACCACTCCTCTAACATCTCCCCACAGACGGCCCCGGGCCTGGAAATCTTTATAGCCCTGCCAGCCTGTGCCTACATGTCAGAAACATCTCGTGCAAATTTGTTCTCATTTGCCAAAATTCAACTAATGGGAACTAATAGAGACAGAGCGCGCTCAGGCCGATGGTTCCCAATCTGGGCGTCAGGAGGGAGCAAAATAAACCGAAGGTGTCGGTAAGTTATCAATCTGGGAGAGAATATATTTCATCCGGTGAAGTTTTGGAGAGTTTTCCCTCTGATGTCCTCCGACTGCTCCGCCTCAACTCTTTAAGGCCGGTACAAACAGCGAGGAGAAGAAGAAGAAGAAGAAGAAGAAGAAGAAGAAGAAGAAGAAGAAGAAGAAAGAAGAAGAAGAAAGAAGAAAGAAGAGAGGTTTTTCTGACCGCTGGGCCTGAAAACCTCCTCTTCTTCTTAGGACATGACTCTTGAAGGAGAAAGGGCCTCCTAGTCTGACTCCTCGCTGCACACCATGTCTTAGACCAGAGTCTTAACTGTGGTGAACTTTACCATCAGACGGTCCTCGCGTCTAAGAACAAGAGCAGCCTGTAACGCCGAGGTCAGAGCACTAATTGAAAACGCCAAACGCTGATCCTTCAATTACTTTGAACATGGACTCGTGCACTAACCTTAACCCCACCTTCAGCCTCCATATGTGATCTCCAGACCCCTCTCTCTCTCTCTCTCTCTCTCTCTCTCTCTCTCTCACTGTCCAGCCCATTGTTAGCGGTGGCGCTCACCCCCCTCCACCTCCCCCTCGCTCCCCTCGCGGAGGCTTCCCATGGACGACGAGGGCACAAGGTCAAGACACGGGTGGACATAAATCTGTGGCCTCGCCATCCATCCCCCGACTCCCCCGACCATCCGCTCAACCCCCCACCACCACCCACCTATCTACAACACTCACACACACACACACACATCTAGCTAACAATAGGCCCTCTCCATCTGGGTGTAAATAATGATGATATTGTGGTGGTGAATGGTGCCCTGTGTCCAGGCGATAAGCCCAATATAGTTATAGCAATATGGGGTGGAGGAAGAGGGATATTCTTTATCTGTGTCACGGCTTTACCGTCCTGTTAGTGTGTGTGTGTGTGTGTGTGTGTGGAGTGTGTCACACTCTTAATTATTAATGCCTGAGCTCTCACCATTTTCCTCATTCATCTCCTCTTAGCCAATTCGCCCCGAACACACACTCTCTCACCTCGGCCTCCCCTTTTCTTCCCGTCAGCTGATGCCTCACATCATTCTGTATTATTAACATTCTCTCTCTCTCTCTCTCTCCTCGCCTGGTATTTGTATCACGTTCTGGGATTTCTATTGTTCTCTAATATCCCCTCTTCTTCTTCTTTCCTTCCTGCGTCATTAATTATCCCCACGCCACGCCACAATGGGCTGTTTGCTTCATTTGCATGTTGCTTTCTTCTTTTCACGTTGTTGACAATCAATTGGCCGGGATGATAAAATCCAGACTTGGTGCAGCGTGGGAGGAGGAGTAGGCAGACGGGCGTCAGGGGCCATGCTGTGATGGTGCTCAGCAAAATGATCTTATGTCTGTGATCAACCGCCACTTTTCCAGTTTGCCTCGTTAACCTTCCTGAAGGTGTTTCAGTGTCACCTTCAGGATTTGGTGAGTGTCTCTAAAGAGAACTACAAAGGACTGTGGTGGAGTGAAAGGCCTCAGCGTGCTTCAGAAGTCGGTTGTGCGACCCTGTGGAAATGCGTCCAGCCACGTCTAAAGCGGATTTGAAGTTCGTCCACCTTGGCCGGAGGTGACTCCGTCTTTGTAGTCTCGACACAGTGAACTGTGCACACTTTCTGGCGACCTCTGCAGAGTGAACATTTGTAGTGGAAGAGTTACAAAACTGTCAGTTAAAGCCTCCTGCTGAGGCCTACAAAGGCTAATGAGGCGTCCCAGCGTGCAGCTCGTTAACTTTACTGAAGCCTTAACGTCACTTTTCATTATCATTACAAGCAACAGTGAGGCTGCCCGCTCAGTTCAGTCACATTTGCATGTATAATCCAGTCAACATGAAAATAAACATAAAAACGCTGATTGCAGCAGAGATATGCATGGCAAGAGATTATTCCAAATTCTCTGTATGTCCTGCATGGACACTTCCTCCATTTAAGGTCTCAGGAAGGTAAATCATGCAGTCATAGTAACCAAAAAAAGACTGATTATCATAAGAGCAGAAGAAACTCAAACACAGGTGAAATAATTAAAACTACATTCAGTATCGTTGAATTCAATTAAAAGAAAACTTTGAATTATAACTGCGGCTGAACAAACACCAGAAGCCGTGCGTGCGTCGTCTTCTTCTCCCATTTAGAGCTACATAGATCAAACAGTCATTAAAGTGAGGTCAGATAAAGAGTGCAGAGTTTATTTCACACTGTTTGTTTTAACACATGCTTGAGCACTGTAGAGAATCTTATTAGTGTAATCAGTTCAGGACAGACGTCCTCCTGGTATCACGCGTTGGTTTGAAGAGTCCAGGAACCCAGATGCTTGCTCTCTTTTTCTTTTCAATGATGATCTCCATATCATCATCTTCCTTTTTTTGAACCTCCCTACCTCCCTCCTCCCTCCCTCCTCCCTCCTCCTCTCCTCCCTCCTCCCTCCTCCTCCTCCTCCTCATCCTCCTTCTCCTCCTCTTCCAATCAGTATCTCCTCTGTTTCCACTCCTCTCTCTATCTATCTGTCTCTCTGCTTCCTTTCTGTCATCCTTCTTTTTCTCCAGCTCGGGCACAGTGAGGATCCGAGGCAGCTCACACACACACACACACACACACACACACACACACACACACACACACACGCACACACACACCTGAGTTGTCATTCATTGATGTTGCAGGCGCGTTTGTGCATCTGTCAAGTGTCAGTGTGAGAGATGTCACCAGTCTTTGTCATTGTATTAATATTGGACTGATGTTCCCACAGTAAGAGGCTTATGACAGGCTGACAGAACACACACACACACACACACACACTGGATGGATAGATGTATATAGATGGAGGAATGGGTGAATTTAAAACAACATCACAGTATTTGTTTGTTGCCTCCAGTTTCAGAAGTAAAAATTCAAATCAAAATCAAAAATCAGTTCAGCTGTGCTCAAGGTAAACCTCTTCTTCTCCTCTTCTTCTTCTTCTTCTTCTTCTTCTTCCCCAGACTCTGTGCTTCTGAAACATAACACTCCCCGGTGCTCTGGGCTCACAGCCCGGCCTTTAACAAACTGAGCTAACCTTGAGCTAACAGCAACTCTGCTTCTTGCTTAGTTCACTTCACTGCTCCATCAGGAAACTCTGTAACTGTTTCTGGGAAGTTGTATTCAAAACCAAACATACACTTTCTCTTCAAGCCACTTTAGACAGAAGTGTAAACAGCAACCTAGGTAAACACACACACACACACTACATCATCATCATCATCAACTAGCCACCACCACACACACACACACAAACAAACCAGCCCCTTTGACAGCAGTGATTGCTGAAATAAATTATCCAACACACTAATCTGAATAACTGAGTCATGACAATGCACACACACACACACACACACGCACACACACACACACACACACACACAGTGTAGGGCGCGAAGTGTTAGTGTTTCTGAAGAAGAAGAGGAGAGTTTACAGGCCAGGCTTGTGAAAGAACAGGAGGCGGGCAGTGGAGGAGAGAAGTAATGTAATCAGAACAAATACTCGAGTACAGCTGGACACAGTGGGATTGTGGGAAAAAACAATTTGTGCATAATTTAGCTTTAAGTTTAAACGTCTGCCAGGTTTCTCAGGGTCATTTGCATATTAAAGTAGCTGTTCATCTGGATGCACAGATGCCTCAGTATAGACATACACAACACAACACACACACACACACACACACACACACACTGGTCACACAGTTGTCCATGGCGTCTCTGCGGGCAGGCTTTCATGCATTTCACCAATCGTCCAAACCTCGAGCACTAATCCATCATTTTGGACACACAAGTGTGCATTGTACAGTATACATGTGCACACACACACACACACAACTACACACCTTTCACACAAATAAAAAAAATATGTTGTTTTCACACACACACACACACACACACAAACACCACGATGTATCTGTGGCGTGGTGTTGCTGCCCTGCGTATGAGCAGAGGAAGCAGCTGCTGAACCTGATAAGACCACCATGGACACACACACACACACACACACAGTCCATTTCAAATCATGTGTGTGTGAATTAACATACATCTCTGAGCTGTGAGTCAGTCATCTACAATTGGGCTGAACGGACGTCACGCTGTAGCTCGGGCTAAAAAGAGAAAAACCTGCCTTCACACACACACACACACACACACACACACACACACACGGCTGATGGCTCACTCAACTTCACCGCCGAGAATGTTCACACACCTGAAGAACATGAGGTGTATCTGATCAAGTCAGATAGATGAGGACACCGTTAGTTTTGAACTCTGCATGTCCGATACAAATATGAAGAAAACTCAGATTAAAAGTCTGAACAGCAGGAAGACAAAAACATCAAACTGTGTGCTAATCATGCCTCCAGACCAACACACACACACACACACACACACACACACAGCTCACTGGCTCTCTTCATGTAAAGCCTGATTAAAACATGTGAAACTGACCTCTCTAATCTTATTACACAATCACAGCCCAGAGGGAAGCTAAGCCAGCACACACACAAACAACACAATAAAAGTGAAGATGTTGTCACTACACACACACACACACACACACACATTCTCGATTCATGAAACAAACGGCAGGTAACTTTAATGACTAAAACCAAACGCTGGCTCTCGATGGGGACTTCGGGTTTTGAGAGTTTTGTAGTTTCCCTTAGTGTTTGGAAGTCGTCATGTGTGATGTCATGTGTGATCAGGTGGTTGCAGTCTGCACCTTCACTGCTTGATGCCTCTAAATCCAGACACTGGAATCTCTAACATAGGCCTGAAGCAGTACAAGCAAGCTTCATTTCAGTTCTAAGATGATTCCAGCAGTTCTTCTCGGCAGTCCTCTCTCCAAGCTAATCCAACAGCAGACCTTAAAGCACCCACCTGTCAATCAAGGTATCCACGCTCTTAATCCTGTATAACTTTAAGCCTTAATATAATGTGAACAGGTGAGTTGTATATAAATTCACCCTCAGTACAGTTGTCATGAACGAGGAAATTAGCTATAGAGACCAAAACTGTTTTTTGTACCAGGCTGTAAACATGTTTATTTCTGCTGTGAAGTTGGACATTTGAACATGGGGACTTATGGAGACTGACTCACTTCTGGAGCCAGCCTCAAGTGGACTGCAAACTTCTCACATTGGCTTCATGAGGACTTGTCATCTGGCAGGTGCTAACGCGCTAAAGCACAAATATGAACGATGTTTCTCCAGAATTGCTGACTCCACCTTTAACTGTTGGAGCTGTCTTCACTGACAGATGTTACAGAGTGTCATAAAATATAACACACACCTTGTCCCTGAACGCATCTTTATTATATGAACGAGTACGGATGGGTGAACTTATGCTCAGTATCCTCGTCACTCCGTCTCCACACATTTATTATTCTGACAAAATATTTCAGTGTCCAAACTAACAACTTCACTTTAGAAACACTTCAAACGTTGATTTGCATTTTAGTTTTAACAAAAATCAGATTTTTTTTTTCAGTAGAAAACTCTGAGAAAAATCATTAAAAAACTAAAAACTGTCTGGTAAAAATGTAAATGATCCAAACAGGTTAAAACATGCCGGAAGCGCTGTGGTCCTTTCAGGTTTCTGCAGACATGAAATATTAATGTACAGGAGCGAGCAGATGAAGCGGCCCTGCCCCGGTGTGTTCCCGCTTCGCGCCACGCTCCCCGTGTTTACATTCATCTTTTTTAATTTGCGCTCAGGATTTGTGGATGTCACTGTCGACCCACGTCGCTGCCGCTATAATTATTCAACACACAACATGTGGGTGACAGCGTGGCCTAGATTGGAGTGAAGTACGCCGCCCGCCTGGTCCCCGTGTACAGTGCAGACAAAGAGCAAGACGAGACACATGAAAGAGAATGTATGTCACAGAGAGGAGGAGGGGGGGACAAAGACGAGACAAAGACACGGGGACTTTCCAGCAAACAGGTCCTCGTTTTCTGATATTTACTGCATCCGCTGCGTCTCCTTGGAGACGCGGAGCCTCTTAGCCTGATTGGCTTGGGGGCAGCGTAAATGACCAGGGCTAAAGTAAAGCAGCTGGCCAATGGTGAAGACGGATGAGGTGTTGACCCCGTGTCACCTCTTTGTCGAGATAAACCTGCACAAACTGGTTTTTAGTGGTTAAATTTGAAGCAAGCAGGAAAATCAGGTCGCTGATTTAAATTCACAAAATTGGTGTTATCTTCAAAGTAGAGTGTGTTTTCTCTCCATGACTGAGACTTTAATATTTTCCACTCCAGACCTCCAACAGTGGACCCACTTTGTGTTTTACAGGGGGCTGACAGGTCAACAGTGTATGCTACACTGAAGTATTTTGCAGCTCAGCATTTTGACGTATTGAAAGTTTTTAAGGTCTCTGCACATTATGATAGAAGTATATGATGCTCATGTTTCCATGATCTGTTATGTGTTATACATAGTAGCAGCAGTTTTTGTGTTCATACAAAATATAATCGTTTATAAACACTTAAAAAAAAATCTCGAGAAACAACACAGAAAAATCAGAAACTCTTTCCACAATTAGATGTCGATCTTCTCTTGTGGAATTCATCCGTCCTTCCTCTGAGCGCCCTCGGTTTCCAGTTTGTGTTTGTACAGTTTCATGAGGCTGTGGTTGTCCTCCAGGTCACAATAGGTCATTTCACAGTCAAACTGCATGTGATCAGCGTAAAGCAGGCACATCTGTAAAGAGACTTTTGATACCCAAAGAACCCATTTTCATTCAGATATGTTGAGGTCAGAGGTCAAAGGACTCCTTTTAAAATCTACCCTAAATCTGGGGTGTTGTTTGGCCTTCCTGACAGGTTAACATGACGTGCTTGGTGCCAGTGGAGGTCAACAGGTCGTCTAGATGCCAGTATTTCACTCCAACTTCACGCAGCCTCTCAAAAACAGTCAGGTCCACCAAGAACGTGGCTGTTCTAGCAGGTTTTTAAGCTGACCCACTGACCGACATGACGTCCCTGAAGCCCTCACAGAGCTTGTTTATACGATATATCGGCCACCATTTCTACCTTACATCATGGAGGTAACTGCTATTTGCATCCTGCTGTGTCATTATATTCAATTATTTTTACCTTCTTCTCTTCATGTATCAACAAGTCACATCAGTGAAGTTAGATTTAAGGTGAACAGACTCGACCTGCAGACAACAAAAGGTCTTAATCAGACTAAGTGAGGAGACACTTAAAATCTCATTACAATGAAACGGCTGCTGAAGCAGCTCTCATTACCCTGGATCAGTGTGTTTGTAAATATGTTGAGGCATAGACGGAATATTAAATGTCCATTAATGTGAAGCGAGATGAACTCACCTGGGTTACCTTTGCGCGCTCTCTGCTCCGTCTCTGCTGTCCTGATCTGAACCACGGTGGAAATGTAGGCCGCCTCTGGTTGCAAAGGGCTTTTCTCTCCTCTCATCCACCACTTGGTGGAATAAAACATTTGGCACTGTGCTGTTTTCATAGCTCTGACGTTGCTTTGTTAACTTTTATGGAGAGCTTATGTAACAGGGCTCAACCCCGGTTGACTGAGTGGACCGGTGCATTTAGCTGTTAGCTAAAGCGTCCATTTACTGCTGCACAGCTCGGCCTCTTTTCTTACAGTTTTTCAGAAACAACGAAACACGTTAAAACACCTTTCTCTGATCCGTTATAAAATCATAGATATCAACATAATGATGTGTATTTCTGGTCCTGGTTGTTGATGCCAGTGGAGAACTTTGATTGCATTTGCTGTTTCATGTTTTCATGTTTGAGATTTTTGAATCTGTACCACTGTTACTGCGTTCATTTGTGTATTTTGTTGCTCTGTAAAGTTTTTTGCGCCTCTTCTGCTGAGTGGATTTGAGGTAAAAATGGATAAAATCAGAGGTGCGGTGCTGCCTCTCAGCAGTTTCCACATTACTAAGCAATTCTTTCTGCTCGTATTACCTCTCCTGATCGCACCGTGCCGCACCTCTAATCTAATATGCAATGAATCACAAGCTTATCACAGTCCGCTCAAACACGCACATACATACACGAACAAGCAGCCTCAGTTTTTTTGCGCCTTTGTTTCATGTCAAGCTAAAAGTCATTTCAGGTGATTCTCAGTCCGACTGCTCAGCTTCACCAGCGGGCTTCCGTGACATCTGACGAGTAACGAGGTTAGAATGTTTAAAATAATTTAAAGAAAGAAACAAGATCAAGGGTTTCATTAAAACGCTGCGCCTCCGATCAGCGCAGCAGGAGTCAGGAGGGATTTTCTTACCCGAGGTGGAGCGTTGGGTGGAGGTTGATGGAGGAGGAGAGACGTGGGCTTGCTGCTGTTTTATCTGTCACAGTGATATTCGGATGCTCAGTTAGGCATTCTGTTCACCCTCCGTTTGGCGTGCCAGAGTTAACTCTTTGCAGACTACACATCGGATTATTAGTGTGCTGTACTAACCAAGAGGAGCGTACCGCTTCTGTGGGCCAAAGGCCGAAAGTCCATTTTAGTCCTGTGCGAACATGCAAACTACAAACTGTTGAGGCAGGAAATGGATGAATATTTGATGCATAAATTATAGATTTGTAGTGTTTTATTATGTGAACCGATCAGGATTTTCTGAGCTACAGCAGCTCTCACACAGAGCGCTAAACTCGAAACAGACTTTAATCACTTTAATGTAAAAAGTTTCTGCTGTCTGATTCAAACAGACAAACTACAGAGACATCATGACAACATAAACTCTGGTCACACTGATTGAACTTAAATTAATAGAGCAAAGAAAAATAACTGGAACAATCCCAAATCAGAGTCTCAGCAGCTTCTCTCAGAGCTTTGGAGATGACCGTGTGGCAATCCTGGAGAAAAAAGTCAGTAAGTAGTCCTTGATTGGAGCCGTTAACAAAAGAAGGATGCTAAACTTTCGAGCCAACACAGACGAGAAAGTCCTAAAAGTCTCCAACTGACAGAGATCAGTAGAAGAAGAACGTTCATAAGATGCATGAAGTAGTCTGTTTCCATGTGATATTATGTCTGTTAAATAAATATTAAATTCATCTGGCGTGTGATCGGACGGAGAAGCTGCTGCTAGACTGACCCTGAAGGATGTCCCACAATGCACTGCTTCTTCCCTTAAGTTCAACTTAAAGTCTCAGAAAACAAAAAGAGGAGTGTGAAAATCACAGTCAGAAATCTTTTGTATTGTGTGAGTGATGTTTGCCTCTCAGCTGAGCTGTCTCTAGATCTCAGACACAGCTCGGTGTTGGCAGTCACCACATATTTTCATTCAGGGTGAGTCCGTCGTGTTTACCCCCCCTACATACCCCTCTCCTCCTCCTCCTCCTCCTCCTCCTCCTCCTCTGTACTCCCCTCCTCACCCATTTCCTCCCCGGGGCTGTTGGAATCTCTCTCATGTCAGGCGGCGTCGGTCAGCTTGGCTCGCTCTGATGTGTTTCATTTAGTTTAGTGTAAGCTGTGGATGTCGTGGACATACACTAACCCTGTGTGTGTGTGTGTGTGTGTGTGTGTGTGTGTGTGTGTGTGTTGTTAGGTGACCCTCCACCTTTGTCCTCACAGCAGGCACTGTGTAAGAGTGACAAACACGAGCTCTGTCCGTCCCTTTTGGCTCTCAGGGTGAATCTGTTTGTACACCTGCCACACACACACACACACACACACACACACAAACATCCTGTAAATGCTGCTGCTGCTGCTCTCGCTGTCTGTCCATTCAAATGACCTGCTGTGCTGCTTTCAGCTTCCAAGAGCTCTTCTATGTATCCGTTTCCAGGAAGCTCCATCCGGAGTAATGACACGGCTCTCACTGTGCCGCTCCTGCTCTCAGCTGCGTTACATGAAGTGTAGTTTGTTCCCTCTGGCTCATCGATACACCGGACAAAGGCTCGGACTTTTGGTGGGTCGGGCTTTGGATGGAGGAGCAGCAGACGGACAGGTTTCCATCCATCTGCTGCTCATGAGGGTGGAGGTCACGCTGGTTGTGTTTCTGCTTTGTAATGAAGCGTTCTGTGATGAGTTTAATAGATTCATGAGTGACGGTTCATCTTCACCTCAGTGCGGCAGCTTTGAGTTGTTCTGAATAAAAATGCCCTCCTGCTTCCTGACATGTTGCTGGATGTAAATCTTGATCTTCCCGTCTGTGTGCTGTGAATAGTTCCAGTTACAGTCGCGTAGAGACAGCTCTGTCCTGTTACACATGCTGAATTAATCCATCTTTATACTGTGCGGAGGACTCAGCTGGCTTCAGATGCAGTTTTACAGATAACAGAGAGTCAGAGAAGAGGTCTGGGTGGAGCAGCAGGGGAGGATGGAGGTCGTCCTCCTGACTGATGCACTGTATTAGACATCAGATAAAGAGTGTTTGTTCTCTACTGTAATCTGCTCTGCCTCAGTGCTGCTGTCTCTCTGAGAGCGGCATCATTTCGCTAGCTGTTGATAAAACAAGTCCTCAAAGGATTGAATGGGAAGCTCACACACACACACACTCACACATACACACACACACACACACACACACACACTCACATGTACACACACACACACACACACACACACACTCACACACACACTCACACAGTTCTTCTGAAGCTCAAATGGGCCTGTGTGCATTTATCTGCATTTGTTAGGCTTTTATACCTGTAACATTAAAAAAAAAAAAACCTCTTAAAACCTCTTCCTCTTCCCAGCGCTCCTTTTCTCTTCTTAGCTTCCTCCGTCAGCGTCCTCTTCACTCTCTTCTCCTCTGCCATTATGTCCATAGAGGCTGCTGAGCCCGGTTACATTGCCGTCTTGCTTGGCTCCGGTTCTGGCACAACACCGTCTTCTTCTCCTGTGGTAAAAACACTAACACTCCCCTCACTGCTCTGAGCTCACCAGTCTGAGCTGCACAGCTAACAAACTGAGCTAACATTAGCTAACAGCAGCTACAGTTGAAACCCAGAGTTACATGTTTTTACAGCTCAGATCGTGTTTCTGCTGTGACCGCTCTGTGTTTCTCAGCCTGTTCGACATCTTGTAATGACGTCAGCATGTTCCCAAAATTCCAGCTCGTATTAAACTGGAGCTGAAGTCCTTGAAGACGGGGAGAGAGAGAGAGAGAGAGAGAGGAAAGAGTTAAATGTTTTCCCAAAGCAGATCTGCCTGACTGCTCGACCGGTTGATGGCCTTGCAGCCTGCCTCCTTGGCTCTCTGCCCATCTGACTGCCTGTCTGTCTGTCTGTCTGTCTGTCTGTCTGAGCGGCTGCCTGACTGTGCTACTGCATGAATAATGCTGAGCCATGGTGCCCTGCTGCCTTGACAACCAGCGGAGAGAGGAGAGGGGGACAGAGGAGAGGGGAGGAGGAGGAGGAGGAGGAGGAGGAGGAGGTCTGTGTGGGTAGAAAGCAAATATAGAAAAGAGAAAAGGGGGGAGAGGAGGAGGAGGAGGAGGACGGAGCTGTGGGGGATCTGATCAAGTGAAACAATGAGAATGTAGGGCAGAGGAAGAGGAAGAGGGAGTAATAAAGGGAGACTTTATTTAGGGCAGAGAGAGACGGAGGGAGGATGCAAAGGAGAAAGAGGAGGCGGCTCAGCAGTTTTGGATGCAGCCTGCAGCAGCAGCAGCAACCTGTTTCACAGTGTCACCAGAGTGTTGCATCATGGGATCAGGACCGGAGGGGACGCTCGCATTGCAGAATGACATCACCCGTTACCGAGTCAGCTCTCGTCTGCTGCCTGCCTGGAAAGGAAGACAGAGACGAGGATTGTCCTGCTGACTGTCTATCCCACTGACTGTCTGTCTGTCTGTCTGTCTGTCTGCCTGTCTGTCTGTCTGCCTGTCTGTCTGTCTGCCTGTCTGTGTGTCTGTGTGTGTATGTGTGTGTGTGTGTGTGTCTGTCTGTCTGTCTGTCTGTCTGCCTGTCTGTCTGCTTGTCTGTCTGCCTGTCTGTCTGCCTGTCTGTCTGTCTGTCTGATCATCTTAAAGAAAGTGACACAGAGGCAGATCGACAGACGGCAACATAAACGATGAATCGGCGGGTTAGAAAAAGACGCAGATGCTCATGGAGAGTTTCAGCCAGCATGATATTGCAATCTGAAAAAGAGAGACGGGGGGGGGGAAGATTTGGGTTTCAGTTGGAGTGTGTGTATTAGTGTGTGTTAGTGTGTGTGTTTCATCCATCTCCTGCCCTCCCCTCTCTGCAGGCTCTAAAGCTGTCTCCCTGCTGCAGGTTGAGAGGAAAGACGTCATTTTTTTCTGACTGCAACAGTAAAAATCTGATTTTTTTTAGTCTTTTGACCACCTGAAATGTGCACGAGTGAAATCTTCTTCCTCTGTCGCTCAGTTTATTTCTTCCTGTCCAGTTGAGTTTGGCTTACTGTCACCTCTAATCCTGTTACAGTATCATTATTTCCCAGTCCAGTTTTTGGGGTGCAGTTATAATCAAACATCACGACCTTGTGCTAAAATCATTCTTACCTTCAGCACTGTGACGATTTCAGAGCTTCTATCCAAAGAATCTGTGTAATCAGATATCTGTGCACGAATGCAGGGCTGGTAGACAAAGACCAAGAAGGATTTTGGCATTGGACAGGATCTGGTTTATGTTTGTAGTCTGACCCTGAAACTCCACCGGTCTCTGTCACGTCTGTTTTGGTCCGTCCTGCATCGACTTCAAACCACCGGGAGCGTTTCAGCATTTCTCCCTGCAGACTTTGTTCACTTGCTCAGATTTGATCATTTTCCTGGTTTATGTTTTTCTAAATATGCTTCTATATGTGGAAATATGCTGTTTGCACAGGGTGTTTTATTTTGAAAATCCACCGGCTTCTTTATGCTGTTCCTGTGTCTCAGCTTGTGTAATTGAACCTGACCCTGATTCTTGATCCTGTAGTTATTTTCCAGATGAACAGAGCAAATAATCACACATAATGGAGCTCTAACGTATGAATGCCTTACAGTCCCATATCACAGGAACGTTGCAGAGGTCCTGTGGGGTTCCCGACCTGATGTCAGCCATTAGTTATTCATTTATTCATAAACTTTCAAAGGCATTATGGTTACATATGCATGTATAGTAACACTTAGATCAGCTGCTTTACAGGAGACTGCAGAGCTTCAATAATTAATATAAATCCTTTTAGTTGCTTTGAGACTTGTGCCTGTCTGCCTGCACAGTTTGAACAGGTGCAGCATGCTTTTTTACTCGTTTCGATTGTTGAGGCAGGATCAGTCAATGCCAGGAAAGGAACCGAATCCACCCTGAATAATAATGAGTCCACCGGCCGCTGCACGGAGGGGAAGGTCAGCAGAAGAGGGGGAGCTTCTCATTGGATTAGCCGAACTGGAAAGTTTGAGACAGCAAAGCTAATCGGCGTGCTTGAGTCGGGGCGCGCATGACTCGCAGCCAGCGCGCAGCTCGCTAAGACCAAAGCAGCCGATGTAAAATCCGATGTGCAGGATCCAGCAGAGGCAGCGATGCATCAAACAGGCCTGATCAAACCAGAACATGTTTAAACTCGGTCTTACCCCCGGAGATGTTCATTCACTCAGAATAAACGGACTTAGCGGGGGTCTCCTGAACTTCTTTGTTCTGAAACTCAGCTCTGAACCTTTTTTTCTGTACCTGGGAACTGCATAAATGTTTGTAAAATCACAACTTTACTCATGACGAGGGCAGAAGAGGACGGGTGACGAATGTGAATAGACAGCCAACAGAGGCCAGTTTGACAATCCAGAAAACACCTCCGACTGGGACTCGGACTCCAGGGACAACGAGGACACGGCAGGTTCAGGCGAGGACGAGGGAGGCGTGAAGTGGTGGGGAGAGGAGCGAGATGGAGGTCGGGCATCAGTCAGTGCCCAATCCCCCGGAGGCCTGAGGGTTGTGTCAGGGTCAGCATCAGGGTGCCGGGAGCCGAGCTCAGCAGGAAAACTACCTCAGTACTTATCTGAGGCTCAGTTTGGTCCCAGTCCAGCCATGCTCGCTGAGTTTAGCACAGCTAACAGGCATCAGTTATTTGTTAGTTTTTATCAGGATTTAAGACGTATTTATCAGTTCATCCTCTGCTCACGACGGACTGAACCATCCTTCACATGTCAGCAGCAGCACTGGGAGGTTTTGTGTCATCCACAGTGTCTCGGTGCCATATGTAACAGAAAATATGGCCTCTCTGCAGGGCTCGCTGCAGTGGCTCGCTCCCACTGACACCATGATTGCATGCTTCCCACACACACACATTTTGTTCTATACCTGTGAGGACCCTTGTTGACATTCCCTGTCCCCTGACCCAAATCCTAATTATGAACCCTCGAACACGAGCTAACATGTAGCTACATCAGGTGGAGTTCAGCCAGGCTGGTTTTCCTCCATATTTCTGTGGAAATGTTTTTGTTGAAGATATTTTTAAGATACACTATATGGACAAAAGTATTCGGACGCACTCTTCTTGGAAGGTTTTTCACCAGATTTTGAAGTGTGTCTGCGGGATGTGCCCATTGGTTGTGCAGAGTCTTTATGAAGTCAGGCACTGATGTTGGCTCCAGTTCCAGTTCATCCCAAAGGTGCTCGATGGAGGTGAGGTCAGGACTCAGGACACAGAAAAGGGCCTTAACCAAACTGCTGCAACAAAGTTGGAAGATTGGAAGTTGGAGATAAGGGGCCTAGAACAAACCCTGAAAGACAGCCTCCATACAGTTATCCCTCCTCCAACAAGACAGGTGTGTCCAAATACTTTTGCCCATACAGTGTATGTGCCACACTGAAGAAACTGTTGGTGTTATTTACCTGGATATACATGACGTACAGTACATGGAATACTTTACCGAACGCCAGAAGGGGAAAATGGGACACATACATGACAGTGATAGTCTCATCATCATCTCAAGACTCAAGACTAGAGACAAGACCAAGACTTTGAGACAAAGACAAATAGTACTACGTCACTGCCTTGTTGAGGAGATGGTGTCTCAGTCTTTAAGACTGTTGGTGACTGAATGGAGCTGACTGTTCAGAGTTTCATGTCATGTTTTAAACCTTTTGATTTTTAGCCCTGCGTGTGTTTCAGTTTAATCTTTCTTGGTGTAAATGATTGATTCTATGAATTAAGTATCTACAGCCTTGGCTAAAGGGGTCTTTACTTTTTACTTTAATATTGATTTTTCTTTTTTAAATGAGTTCTTGACCTTGAATTTAAAGAACTTAGAACTGTTATGATTAATTATTTCTCGTGACCTGTTGTAGGGGTTTTGGTTTTGTCAGATGTTTCCTGGAACACCTGAGATGTCGAGCTAACCATGAATCCCAAAGCTGGGATTAAATATTGAACTGAACCAACCCTCCACCGCGTGTGGTAGGATAGAAACTGAACTGAACTCTTCCTCTCCAACGTACATCAGAAACACTGTCTGTGTTTATATAAATTCATTTCTGTCTGTGTGGGGATGTTCATGCACATCGGGCTCCTAACTGAACCTATTTTCTATCTCTGGTTTTTAATTAATTACATTTGCATTTTAATTCTTATTCAGATCATTTTTTAACCACGCAACCAACCGTTCATCTCCGCCTCAATTTCTGTGTCTGAGTCTGTCTGCCATCTTTGGAAACTTTGGGACAGATTGTCTGCGTTTTGTAAAGATGGTGCTCCTGGCAGAGTTCTAGTATTTTATGGCGTGAATGTTGCCATATTAACAGAAAAACAAGCAAACAAAGAGGCGACTGCTCACTCACAATGTCCATTTCAACCATAATTGTAGCAAAGACGAGGTGGACGTCCCTGCACCTTCAAAAAAATGCATAATATGCATAATATATCCAAAAGTGCCTCGCCATATTACACAACCATTCTGTGTGTGTGTGTGTGTGTGTGTGTGTGTGTGTGTGTGCTCTTCCATACTTCCAGACCCCACTCCACCGATGTCTGTGTTTAGCAGCCTATTCGTGTCTACAGTTAAATTGTACTTTCCACTCTAGTTATTACAGCAGCAGACGAAATATGAAAAGCGCTGAGGGCCGTGGATAATAAGCACAGAAACAGAGCAGCAGCCTCATCATCACTGTACAGTCAAACACACACACACACACTCATATATTTATGGACTGTTATTTTTAAATCCATGACACAAACATGTCCCGACTGAAACTTCAGGACAAATGGGACTCTCGTCTTGCTTCATCCCGTCCTTCACCGTCCTCCTCCTCCTCCTCGTCCTGCCTCTCCTGCATCGTTTGCTTCGGTCTAGCACCGCAGCCGGGCAGATTAGGATCTTCCCTCCCCGCCTCCTTCCATCCATCCTTCCCTGAGTCCTCCACTTCTGTTTCTCCCATGACAGCAAATGTTCAATCTGTAGGCTTTTTCCTTTAAACAGAAAAAGGGAGGTTTAACCACATGCTCAGAGGCTGATAGATTGTACAGTAGTGACTCCCTGACACCGGGGAACACGTCAGGGAAGATATACAACACTATTGTGTGTCTGTGTGAATCACTGCTTTATTACAGCACACACACACACAGATAGATACATGCCCACTCAGGGGACCAATTAAACCTATAAAAGACACAAGACTGAAAACTGCACATATGCCCATTTGTTGACACGAGCAGTGGAAGAAAAACTCCATTTCTGTGTTCAAAGGCTGTTCGCTTATTACAAAAAGCAGCAGAAGACAGTAAATGTGGCTCCAGAAGAGTGTCTGCCGAGCTGTTAATGAGCCGTACA
Source organism: Protonibea diacanthus (assembly GCA_028641955.1). Lineage (NCBI taxonomy): Eukaryota > Metazoa > Chordata > Actinopteri > Sciaenidae > Protonibea > Protonibea diacanthus. The sequence continues at coordinate 1,155,009 of CM053979.1, read as the reverse complement.
CATGCATTTTTGCTTTAAGCGACACTACAGCGATGTTATACTGCACTTACATAGAGCTGCTGGACATGAAAGAAAGACATTAAAAATTAAAGAATGGTCTAAATCAAAGCAGCAGAGGCTGAGATATCCTGACTTCACATATCCAGCACAGCCTGTGTCAAGCTCCAGAAACAATGGGCGCGTCGCCATAGACCGCCATTAGACCCAAACTGGCTGAACCCAAACCTGACCTGAAGTCTGACTTCACGTCTGACAACAGGTTAATGCTTCACACTTGTTTATACAACACGTCGCACACAATGATGCAGGTGACTCACAAGAGAGAGAGGAACGTGTAGAGAACCAATGTGAACATCGAGAACCTGGACGTGGTCTCTGTGACATCCCTGCAGACTGTCTAAAACCTGGACGTAGTCTCTGTGACGTCCCCGCAGACTGTCTAAAACCTGGGTGTAGTCTCTGTGACGTCCCCGCAGACTGTCTAAAACCTGGACGTAGTCTCTGTGACGACACCCACCTGTCAATCAAAGCGTCCACGCTCTTAATCCTGCATAACTTTAAGCCTTAATATAATGTGAACAGGTGAGTTGTATATAAATTCACCCTCAGTACAGTTGTCATGAACGGGGAAATTAGCTAGAGACCAAAACTGTTTTTTGTACCAGGATGTAAACATGTTTATTTCTGCTGTGAAGTTGGACATTTTAACATGGGGACTTATGGAGACTGACTCATGGAGCCAGCCTCAAGTGGACGTTAAAGGAACTGCAGCTTTTGGCTTCACTTCACAGCCATGGACCCCACTGTCTGAACTGACTGTGACCTTCCATGTGCTCCATATTCCAAAGTTTCAAAGCATCGAGTTTGTACCAATGGTTGTCGTTACTTTAGTTTTTTGGAGCCAGAAGTGACCATATTTGACATCATGTTGTCTGGAAGAAGACTTGAGACTGAGACTGAGACTATAAACTCATGAGGAACACGAAGTAAACTAATTTCCCCATGAGAATTTTTGTAAAAATATTATTGTGCACCACAGATTATATCCTATATGACCAGATATGCTTGGACACCGCGTCCATACACTTTAGTCATACAGTACCATGTTTCAGTGTTTCTGTCTCACTCTCTCAGACAGATAACGTGTCGAGCAGATAAGCCGGTGGTTCACAGGTGTCGGAGGAGTCCGCGATAGCTCCATTCAACCGATGTCGCGTGTGCCGCCTTCGTGGCGTCTGGCTCTATCTCATTTCACAAAAAGCACAATAGCTGCGAATAAAAGTTTGAATTAAGCGATGCGTGGTCGTGGTAGGCAGCGGCGCGCGTGTTCTGATAGCCAGCTAGAAGCCGTTGCTTTGGGGTGCAGGTGGCGTGTGACCTTAAATGTGTTTCACCCATGCACAGACAGATAATGTACTATTTAAAACAGGCACACACACACTCATGCAGAGACTACTTGAATTACATCTAGTTTTACTGAACTGCTTGTTCTTCAGGATCGGCAGACTGCAGTTGAGGACATATTTAAATTTTATCTGAAACTGTGTCTGCTCTCTTACAATTCAAATACAATCTGCCAGACTGCAGCACAGCAGACGAAACCCTGATAGACAAACAGGTGGCTACAAGTTCAGATGAGTTTAAATACAAGCTTCCACTGACGGCCGAACACATTGTCTCAAACACATTCTTGAAACATGTCGACCATGTTAGTCAGGTTGGTGCAGCTTTGATGGATTTGTGCAGCCATGAAAAGTTTTATTCACAACCTCAACGTGAAGTGGATGCAGGATGGTAAAGTCCAGTCGAAATTTTAATAGAAGAAAGAGATCAAAGAGCATTTTATTTTAGTTCTGGCGTGTCTTACGTGATTAGAAAAAATCATGCATGCATGGATTTGTGCTTCCCCGCTGCATTTAACTCAGTAGGTGGCATATGATATGAGCTCCCAGACAGCGCCTTTGTCTGTGCTAAAAGCCCCTTAAAAAGAGACATTGTTAGCGCCTCACTGGACGTTTCGGTCTCTATGGCGACAGAAATGGCAAACTCAACACCTGATTCCCGGGAGCTCACCTGGGCTTCTCGCTCTAACACACACACACACTCATGCAGATTATTTTCTCAGAGGAAGTAGAAGTAAAATTTACAAAACTGTCTAAAGTCACATCATATACTGGCTTCCTGAAGTTAAAAGTACAAACAATGCTTTATTATTAGAGTATGTAGCGCCAGTACTCCTTCTGAACAATGCTCCTTCCTGCGTGCTGAATTATTGATGTGAACCTGCCAGCAGTATGCTAATGTTGATTCATGGTCCAGCCGGTTCCCGTCGGCAGCTTATTATTCGACCGGGAGCTTAAGCTAATGTAACCTGGATATCAATCTGATGTCTAAGTACAGAGTCAGGACACGGTTAGCCTAGCTTAGCATAAAGACTGGAAACAGGGGAAAACATTAGCCTGTTTGAAGAGTACCAGCAGATAAGCTCACCAGTGTCAGAGTGTAATCCCGCAGCAAGTAAATATAAGCCTTTTGTACAGTAATCAGTGAGGCCCGGCCATAGATGACTGTAGCAGCCCTCACAATCACTCATAGACTGACTTTTGGAGTGCTTCCTGCTAACAATGAAACATCAACCAGGTCACCAGCAGCAGACACAGCAGCAGCTAATGTGCAGCTAGTCCAACAGCAGTCAGCCCAGCTCGGCGTCTGTCTTTCGGCACTTTATTTCACCAAGCTCTCTGCCACTAAAGTCAGTCCCAGATTTACTCTTGTCGGCGACTTCTTGCTTGCTCACTCTCTCCTTTTCTCTTCTTAGCTTCCTCCGTCATCGTCCTCTTCTCTCTCTTCTCCTCTGCCATTATGTACATAGGAGCTGCTGAGCCTGTGGTTAGCACCCGGCTACTGGCTCCTGTTCTGGCATGACACCAGCTCTGCTCCCTGTAAGCATTCACTTACACCCTGGGTAAACTGTAAACCTCCTCCTACGAGAAGCCGAGTGAACAAACCGACTAACGCTGTGACTAACAGCAGCTCAGCTGTCAGCAGTTTACTTCACTGTCCATCATAAACTCTGTCGTCACAGAGAGTTGGTAGGAGCAACGGAGGACATCAGAGGAAAACCAGAAAACATTCTCCATAAAATATGATCCAGTTTCACCAAAATCAGTGAAATAGTTGGTGGTGTGTGACTTAGTGCCGTAAAGCGTTACGTACTTCTCCCGACCCGGAGCCCAAAGTTACATAGTGTGAGAACAGACGTACGAATGACAGAGACACCGTTCACCTGATCACAGGTCAGTGTGTTATTTTATGATGGAAAAGTTACAGAAAGTTGCTTTAAATAAATGTTTTCATTGCCTCTTTCTGTTTTTTAAGATGCACCGTGGATGGAAACAAACAGAGCTGGAAGTTTTATTTGGCGTCGTGGGAGGGGTTAATTCATATGTGACTATGGTTCATATGTGATTATGCATACGCTATGCAAATAGGCCACTTGATGCCACTCGGCTCTATTGTTGGGAAGGTTAAATGGGGAGCAGTGTGCTGATGGCCGGGGACAGCGCAGATTAATACTGCTGTTCCCATCATCGTCCTCCCCACTCGGCCTCCCCCCTCCTTCTTCCTCTCTCTCTTTCTCTTTTGTATGACGAGGGGCAGAGTCAGTTCCTGTGTCATTGTTAGGGATCCATCTGCCCGGCCTCATGCACACACACACACAGACACACACACACACACACAGCAGCGGCAGCAGCAATTAAACCTGTTTGACACACTCGACAGATAGGAGCTTTGGGGTGTGTGTCCGGCACGAGCCATCTGTGAAACAACCACCCACACACACTCACAGTGTGTGTGTGGTGTGTGTGTCCGCTGCATTAAATAGGTTTCATTCACTGACATTCCCCCAGCCCCCCTGCAAGACGACCCTCCGTCCTCCTCCTCCTGCTTCTCTTGTGATGGACAGACGAGACACACAAGTTTGGGGAGGGGAATGGATGTATGGATGGATGGATGGATGTGTGGGTGGGTGGATGTAGAGGGAGGACAGAGTGGATGGATGGCAGATTGGGGAGCAGACCTTTCATTTATAGTTGCTCCCAGAAGTAGGACACCAGGCAGACAGATAGATAGACAGAGCAGCTGTAATTACCGGTGGCAGCAGCCCCCATCTGAAGATATTCTATTGATATTAGGCTGTTAACAGGAGATTACCATGTGGATGACTGGGGTGGTGGTGGTGGTGGTGGTGGTGGTGGTGTTAAGGGTCTGGGTCAGTCTGGGTCTCCACTGTGTGCTTTTGGGGCAGCTGATTATGATGGTGCCATTGTTGTTGTTGGGTTGTGTTTTTTTTTTGTTTTTTTTTTGTGCTCTACTTTCTGTTCCTGTGCCAGGAACAGAAGCAGAGATGCAGTGATAGGATGGTTTTTTTGTTGTTTTTCATGCACAGATTTTATGTTTGCACACTCAAAATATTGTTCTGCAGATAGAAAACAAAGATTTTAACTCTCTAAAAATAACCCCACATGCAAAAAATACATTTACAAAACAGAGAGAGACATCAGAGAGAGCTCTAAAATGTTTCAGACATAATTACACAACTCCAGATCTACAGCAACTTCATATGTGATTATATACAGTATTTGCCATTTATTTACTTGTATACTTGCTACTTAACTTTGAACCATCAGTGTGGTTTGTGTATTTTCAACGTAGCCTAGCACATAGCATATTTTCAGATGTAACTATAATACGTTAACACAGTGGTCTGACCTATCTGAACAGCCACCTGCTGCAGATGAAAGCAGCACTATGAGAGCGGTGAGAGTGAACCAAAACAATGAGCTGAAAGACACCACAGACCTCTGTAGAGCTGACGGGACTACAGAGTCAGTGATAATCTTTTGTGTGTTGGTGACGTCCCCTAACACATACTGATTTGATCAGTTGTTCGTCTAAAATATTGATTACAGCAGCTTTAAATCTGAGAATAAGGAGCCCCACATAGACGTCCTGACACAAACCAGAACCCACAATCCTGTAAATCCATAATATCCATCTTAGCAGGTGTGTGTTTTGATGTGTGTGCAGTAATCCCTGTATTATAGGCTTCCTAAATACATGTTTGCACCTCTCTAGCATCCCTAAGCTCATGTTTAAGCTTCCATATCATTTACTGTAACTGTACTTATCTCACTGTAGGCGGCTCGGTTCACGTTGTAAATGGCTCCTTTTCCTTCACCGGAGTTAAACAAGCCCACTGAAGACACAAACTGTAGATCCAAACACATCACTGCAGCGGAAAAGGACATTAGGATCAAAGAGGATTCATATTTGACACTGTTTTTGGATTTTTTAACAAAGTTAAACAACAAAGTTTAACAAAGTTAGTATAATTATCGTGACAGTTACTGGTGTTGGTGCCTGGACTGTGTCTCAGTGATGCTTGGCATTTTCCAAAGCAGACTGTGGTGATTTGGGTTTTTGAATGTGTCCTACCCATTTCACTATGGTATGAAAATCAACTTGACTTGCTTGATTTGTGTATTCCACCATTGTTCCAGCTTTGCATGTTAATGGAGCTTAAAGAGTAGATTCATTTGGAAAGTTTCCACTGCATTAGCATGCAGTGATCACTTGTGGTTTACATTACTTCATATTTAATGTCCGCGTCTGAATACAGTCTGAATTCCCTGTTATGTCTGTGGTTCTCAAAGTCAAGTCCACTGGTACCTCACAACAGCTCACAAATGTATAGAGACAGAGCGCAATAAAGTGCCGCCCACGCCGGAGGGGAAAGCAGTTCATCGCTCTCCATTGACTTTGTATTGTGTGAAGCTGTCTCCTTGGTAGAAAACAACATAAACTCACCTAAAAGCTGCTGCGTGGTGGGATGCACTACCAAAAGGGTAAAATAAAAGGAGTTTTTCTATGTTTACTAAACCTACTAAACTATGCAAGGTCTGGTTTTTAAAGTGTATGACCAACTTTGAAACACTCTGAGCTGAGATGATCATCTCTATCTCTCTGCTCAGGGTGGCCTCAGCGTGTCATCGAGCCGCCCTTTAAGGACCGAACCTCCACATTTCTGTAATATATCGTTCAAAGTCTTTTCAGCAACTATTTTCCAACATATTTAATGTGTTTTGAAAGAAATCTCGGAATTGCCTTTACACAGACTTTAAAGTTAGACTGCAGTATCAACATGACTTAACAGAAAATGTGACGAGACTTGCCCAAGAAAAAAAAAATAAATGACTTGAGACTTGGACCAAATGACTAGTTTTTGGACAACAATGGCACAGAGGAATAACATGTATCATCATTTGTTCCAATGATCACTTTTATTGTTGGTTCATGGGATGAACTGACAATAGGAAAAATACAGATTATCGCCGCTTCATTATTCATGTAGTCTGTTATGTCATATCCAAATGTGGCTGCAGCAGCCAGCAGTTTGTAGTGACATTCATCCAGCCAGTAAGAAACAGAGGAGCTCACTGGAAAACCACAGAATGAACAGAAGAGAGGCCTGGTCAGCGGCGGACCGCGCGAAGAAACGCGTTAACAAAGAGGGGGGTGACATATCATTCAAATAAAACACAGGCAGAGCGAGTGAGTGGATTAAACCCCCCATGTGTTAGATAAAAGTAATGTTTAATGCTGGTGTGTTGTTATACATTACAGTGCGAGTGTTTTTGTTTGTAGCCGTAGTGCGTCACAGTTGAATAAGTTCTGCCCCCCCTCTCTCTCGCTGTGAATGGTTTGTCCCAGCCGTTGTCAGCCTCCTCCAGCCTCCTCTTGTCAGTGCTCTTCTTAAAATGGAGCTAGCGAGCCGGCGGCACCTGCGGAGGAGACGGAGAGGGGACTGAACGTAGAGCTGGCATCTACTAAAGGACGCTTATATTAATATATATATACATACACATATATATACACACACATACAAGAGGGGCCTTCATGAAGAGCCCCGAGTTATTAACACTATTAATATGTCGGCGGGAGCAGTCGCAGCCCGGTGCTTGCTGTCCACAGTTCGTCTATTTATTCCAGTCTGAAGCGGGAATTCAGATAAAAGACTTTCAAGTAGATAGATAGATTTAAAAAAAAAAAAACATACGTCGGTTAGTTTCTGTCGTTTTCACCCGTTCCCGCTTTTTTTTTTCGTGGAGGAAATTGTCAGGTTAAAGCCCACAAATGTACAACACGGTCTGGACGACGGAAAAAGCCGGTGAGGAAGGAGACTGGAGGGACGTGATGATGCCCTACTCCACGGAGCTGATATTTTACCTGGAAATGGACCAACCGCCAGGTAAGAAGGAAGGGAAGGGAAAGCAAGGCAGGCCCCGGCGGTGACAGCGAGTGAGCGGGGAGGGGGGAGCTAACGCCGACCGGGGCATGGAAGTTTTTTCGTCTGGAGCTAGCAGAGGGAGAGAGAGCGGGCAGAGGAGGTGTTGTGTTTGGTTTGGTGCCTGTTCAAATTGGTGGAAAGTTTTATAGCGCGCATCCTGCTACAGCTCGTAACCCCCGTGTTCGTAACACCCCCCTTTGGATCTTAACGATATTTGGGTCGTTTTTTTCTCGTTCTTCGTGATATTTTATCGGCTTTTTGGGGGCAGTACAGTATCGAAATTTGCCCGAAACGACACATTAGCGTAGCACGATCCATTTTGAGCTGATTTAACGACATTTTGTGTTTGAATTTAGCTAAAAATGACAGATGACAACGCTTTAAACGCGCTATACTCTTTGTTTTCTGGCTCTGGTGCACTCGTTGCTGCTTTTTTGTGCACATTTCATGTGTATGGCTTCTGTTATAGGTTTACTAATGTATGTTTGCATGCTGCTGCTGGATGCTTGAATTTTCTTCGGGATCAATAAAGTATCTATCTGTCTCTATATGTTGGAGACAATAGTGTGTCATGTAAGTGTGCACACAGAGAAACCTTCTCTTGACCATCTTGCATGTACTGTGATGATGTGATAAATGAAATGACAAAGATGGCAGCCAAAAATGCCCAAAAAACGCAGCTCGGTGCAGACATAAGCACTAATTTCTGCAGCATTTTCTGCCTGTTATCGGTAAAACTGTGCGAACCGTGCAGATCCCGAAATCTCCCCGGTGCAGGGGATAGAGAGGAGGGGGATGGGACAGAGAAGGGACCTGGAATAATGAACAAAAACCGGGGATAAAAAGCTCCGGAGCATTTCATAATCATAACATCCCTCACTGACGCACATCTATACGTCTTTGTGCCTCTTTCTGGCCAACTGTCACCCACAATTGAATACGTTTCATTCATTCATTCGCCTTCATTCATTCATTCCGAGGTAATTGTGCCAGTGTCATTTGACTCCCACCCCCCTTATCCACCATCCACCATGCACCGCCGCCGCCCCCCTCTCTCCTTTCTCCCCTCGGTGCGCCTCTGAATGGATCATGGCGCAGATGTGGGACGTTGTGTTGTTTCCAGGAGGCGCTGTTGAATGCACTTTGCCCGGTAGCTATTGAGATGTGCTGTATGTGTTCTGCACAGCCGGGCTTTAAAGTGCAGCATTGTGTCTCATCTGTGGCATGTTGCAGAGATCTCCCTCAGGTTAAGATGCTTCATGAAGCTGCAGATCAGGTTGATTTAAAACTTGAGTGTTGTGTCTTTTAATTCAAGCTCTATTGAAGTGTAAGTGAAGTGGACTGGTGCAGCACATCCAGCCTCTGTCTGCTCATTTAAAGTTAACGCCTCCTTTTCTTCCTCCTGACTGAACAAGAGAGAGAGAGGGATTGATTCTCTCTCTCTGTTTGAGGAGCATTGTGTCGGAGCTACAGTGGAGTTGAATGGACGGCGCTCCTCACTGCGTCGGGCATGTAAATGCATGATTCACACACTCAGCTGCTGGACGCTGGTGTTTTACAGCATCCAGAGCTGCTTTCATTCATCCACACGTATGTGGCATCATTGTCACAGCTGAGAAATGTCAGCAAAGACAAAAAAAAAAGACATTCATGACTTCTGCAGAATCAGGATTGATTCAAGCTTCTTGACAATGCAGAGGCACTTTTCCTGCAGCAGTGTGTCGTATTGTATCACAGGTCTTTGTGGTGTGTGTGTGTGTCACCTGTGTCATCCTGTCATCCGTCACATCATCACAAACGTCTGTTTTCGCGCAGAAATCACCTCGACTATCGGCCCGTCTTTGTCTCGTCACACGCAGAGCATCTTTTGTCTTAACGTAGCTGACATGTAATCTAAAGAGGAAGACGGAGGTGACGGAGAGGAGGAAGGAGGGATGAGGGACAGAACAGGAGAAGACGAGCAGATGTTCATTAGAATATTTATTACGCAGGAATTGAAACGTGAAAGCCTCGCTGACAGTTTGAGTGTGTGTGTTGCCTTTGTGTATGGGGTGATTAGCACAGGTGGAGTGCCACTGGTCCCCCCAGGGGGAGGGCAAAACCTGCGTGATCCAGCAGGATGTGAGGTGAGCGACGAGTCTCGTCTTTCAGCAGGACGTTCAGGTTAAAGGAACATACCGGAGATTTGGTTCACGAATGCACCAAGAAAATCTGAAACTTGAGCTGTGATGCATCACACAGTGTGATAAAGATACATCCATCTGCACTGTATGCTGCATTATTATGCAACAGCAGCGTACCTGTGAGGGTTCAGGCTCATGGAGTTTTGTGTCAGTCATTTTAAATATTTGTAATTTGCCATATTGGACAAATCTTCTTGTTAACCTGCTCTGTCAGCCGGCCTGTACGCTGGGCCGGATCGAGGAGCAGCTCCTGATAGATTTTTCTGCACGGCTGCTCTCACCTGCAGACGAGCAAATCACACTGGACTTTATCAAGTGGTCAAAGAAACGGAGACGGATGATGATGGATGAACTATGAGCTCATTTCTTTCTTTGGTAAAACGTGCTGCAGCAGTTCAGACCTGCACGTACAGTGTGAACAAATATACAGCAGCGGAGCCTCTTTACGTGCAGGATGGAAAGATCCTCTGCAGGGCTGAGACGTAACACGTCCTCGTGAGTGATGAGTCTTTTGTCAGCGTCGTAATCTGGACAAAACAAACCGCTCATGTTTGGAAATGTTCTTCTTCCAGAGCTTTCAACCACATCACAGCGCTCTGCTCAGTCGTCATGGAGATGGATCTGTTGACATCAGTTCATAGTTATGTAGTTTAATTTTTATGCCAAAAACAGGTTAAATTTTAAAGATTTTTGTGGATGAATGTTGGATTTTGATGATCATAGAAGAAAACTTGACTTTTGAGCCTTTAAAAGTTGTTTCAGTGTCTGAAATGTGACGATTTAAAATGAATCTAAACTGAAGAATCTTGAAGTTTTGGACAAAGCGAGACATTTTTATGATTATTTCCTGACATTTAATGGATTAATTAAACAGAATCAGTCTTTTTATTGGCACATTAGTCAGATCTCAGTGTGTATTCAGTTTGAAGTCTCACACACACACTCAGCTGCTAGGCGCTCTGTTCAGGTGACGACCTGTTGATTTAACACTCGATGCTTCACTGCTGTGAGTGTGAGTGTGTGTGTGTGCTGTCCCAGAAGGCATGAATATACCGCGGGTAACTCCACCTCCCTCCTCTCTTTCTTTCTTTCTCCCCCCCCCCCCCCTCCTCCTCCTCACCTCCCTTGCTGCCTCCTGATTGGCCGAGGGGGCGGGCCTCCGTGCAGCGGGATTAGTCAGAGCGTTGTCTCGTCTTTTAGGATCAGCCCCGCTCGCTCTTTTCTTCAGTCTGACAGAGCTGAGAGCGGCAGCAGGAGGAGGTGGCGACGGAGGAGGAGGAGGTAGAGGTAGAGGAGGAGGCGAGAGAGAGAGAGAGAGAGAGAGAGAGAGAGAGAGAGAGAGCGCAACAGAGACAGGGAGAGTGAATGAGAGAGGGAGGGAGGAGGGAAACAGCTGAGAGACGAGAGGCAGCATGCAGCTAACGGAGAGCGCGATGGTCGAGGACGGTAAGAGACAGTTTGATCTTTCTGTTCGTGTTCA